>PNEQ01106522.1:10064-64446 GCA_003012365.1 Medauroidea extradentata
AGTAATTGTGTGCATAACTAATTGTGTTGTGAGAGTTCTAGTTGATTACTGTTTTGTGTATTTCGTAGCTTTGTGAGCTATTAAATCCAGTACTTAATTTAACTCTTTTATTTGTAATTATAAGACCTCTATCCCAAAGAACTCATGGGAATTGCCCACATATAAAGTTTGTGCTCTTCAAACTTGTAACAATATTATTTTCATGTTCTGGTTATATACTTTATTACTTGAGAGTTTCGTGTTATAAAGTAAACTTAAAGACAGAATATTTTTCAAATACTATTTATTTACAATGCAATACATTGACACTTTTACTATTACATTCAACATTAACTTCTGTACACCAAAGTCACTTTCGTTCAAGATGTATTTTTACACATACCATGGGTTATAATAAAACCAAATTCTCAGGGCTTACGAGTTACACTGTGCACAAAAATTATTTTTCTCGCAGTTGTGAAGTTTATCAGTGTACATTTCAACTAGTTTCCGGAATGTAGGGCACCTAAACTGCTTATGCTCATCCCTTAACTTTAATGCTGTTCGAGCACACGCTACGTAACACAAGATTTTGACAATTTCCGATGACAAACACTGGGCAATCTTCGTTTACGATGTAACCCAAGACATTGGGTATTTGGGTGTATGGAATGTTGCCGGAATCCCACTTGAGTCCATGTTTCTGGTATGTCTGCAGTCTGTACAATTGTTGCGTGGTACGGCTCAAATGATCCCGGCGGCAGGGTGGTTCGAAGATGAAAACTTTTGTCGACAGATCATCGTCACTGCCCGATTTTGACATCTGCTTGATTGTGAATGAGTCTTGCGAACGAAAGACTTGAATGCTACAGTACATGTTACTGCAGGGAATTTACTTGGGATAAACGTCACTACTCTGTCTCGCGGGTAGGCTTCTTTCGAGTACTGCTGTCACTAGATGTGATGTGCACTGTAGTGGATGAAGTGCTGGTCGCTGACGAGCGATGGCGCTCCTTGCACCAAATCCTGCGATGTGGTGTGTCCGGAAGCGAAATATGACCCTCGAAACACTCCTTGCATGGAAAACAGTCGAGAATGCCCTCGCCTTCTTTTAAATGATTTTGCAGGAACTTGTACACTGATGGTACCTCGTGCGGTGCACAGACGAGGAGAAATTCTTTGGGCAAGTACGGTAGTTTGTTCTCTCTGTCTAGCAATGTTAAAGGTTTATACCTTCTGAATGCCTTTATCGCAGATAATATTTTTTTCCGGCTGAACAACAAGCTGACATTTCATTCGTAGAGAGACGATATTGATGGTAAAAATCATACTGAGTGCTCCAGCGCACTGCATCGGTTTCTATTAAACTATTATGAATTTACAAGGGGGGGGGGTTGAAAGACGGTTATTGGCTAGTGGAAATGGTGGTGGAGGAAATCGTACATAAAGAAGAAGAGGAAAAATTATTTTTCATAATTTCTAGGAAAGGGGAAGGGAGGGAGGCTGTGTGCTAGTTTGAGTGGGCTATATCACAAGTTTCAGTGAGAAGGGATAGTAGGGGAAATTGAGAGGGGAATCCATCACGTGACTAACCGGTAATTAAAATGAAGGAAATGGTAAGGAAAGAGGGAGGGATAAATTATTATATACATGAAAAAAGTGGTCTGGGAAGTCAGTGCGACGATATGGAGCTCGTCCATGTAAGATGTGTCGGTGATTATTAAAATAATTTTCATATACAAAGTTTTTTAATAAACAGATTTTTACTAAAAAGTTTTAACATAAAATATTTATATTAAAATTTTATTTATTATATACATGCAAGGTTACAATTGAATGCAACATCGAAAAATTTTGGAAGACTAGGAGGAAACCCCAAGATAGTAGCCGGAAACAAGGTGGAGGTAATATTTTTTTACGGAATATTACGGAATTTTTTAATTTTTAAATTTTTTTTTTTTTTAATTTCTTGAATTTTAGAAATTTTAGAAAATTTTGGTAAATTGACATTTAAGGTCAGGCTAAAGGTCAATGTCATCCAACATGGTAGCCGGGGCCGTGACGTCACAACATGGCGGTCAAATTCTCACTCGGCTGAAATCCTCAAACTGGCTCCATGTCCCGAAAGCCCCGTAATCATACTGTTTATGATGCTGGTTAAATAGCTGAAGAAAACCAACACTCTTTGTAGTCTGTGTTTGCAATTATTCCTTATGTTTATCACGTATTGCTGTGGGGTTTGTGTTGGAAATTCATAAAATAAACTATGAGAAGTTAAACATAGAAATCATAAATTGCACTGTGACTGGCGTGACAAAGATGAAACTACTGACGCCATAATTTACATAATTGGTGTAATATTGTTTGTAGATAATGTGAGACGACATGTTGAACTAATTGTTTACTGGGTGAATTGTTGTTAAAATAGCACCAGCATTAGTATTTTCTCTTCAGATTTTCAGGATTGTTGTGGAATATTTACTACGTTATATTGTACAAGGCGCCATGTTTTCTTTATGTGTAGGTTTATTTAAATCTGTTGTGCCATATTAGTAATTGTAATTGTTTATATATTAATTCTAGTTTGGATAGTCACATAATTATTAAATTATTATACGTTAGAAGATTGCTGGTCTTGTATGTATGTGTGTGTATTTATGAGTATATATGGAGAGAGAGAGGGGGCTAGAGAGAGGGGGATAGAGAGGGGGCTAGAGAGAGGGGGATAGAGATAGAGAGAGAGAGAGAAAGAGAAAGAGAGAGAGAGAAAGGTCCTTTACTCAGGGTTTGAAAATATATAACCTCATATTGGCTTGCCAGAGAAATTAATGTAAATTATTCTGTGCCATATTTGATCGAAAAATTATTGTGCTATTATCATTATGAAATCTCATACAGTAAATTACAACATCTTAATTGTGGGCATTTTTTTGAAACGCGACCTTTCGGTTAGAGTTAACGACCAGAATAAGTTTACTAAAACATAATCTGGGCGTGTTAAATATATACTTTTAACATGCATTGAATTAACATGTGTCTTTGCTGCATGTACGTTGAAGAGTTAGGCAGAGAGGACCTCTGGCCATATGGCAGCTTACTATCTATTTGAATACAAATTCACACCCAGCCGGACCTGGGAACTCAACCTAATACGTCACGTACCTTAAACCGTCACGCAAATGACTACGATATGGGAAGTTGGTTGTACCAATCCACTTGAATATTTTTATCTCAAAACTTAAAGTAAAAATATTTCAAGATATAACGGTTGAATTCAAACGACAAATTTATAAATGATATACCTTTATTTACCAGAATAAGTGTAAATTTGGAATGTGTATACATAATTTATTTATTTATTTATTCAGTGTCCGGTCATTTGTATACTTACACGAATTAACAGTGTTTTGAGACTACTATAGAGCTGCTTCTACTGTACGTCAACTAATTTAATTACAACAATGATTTTACTGAAGCCACTAAGTGATAATACTTGCCAATGTGTCATTTAACACGTGGAGCGTTAGTTTGCGAAAGATTTTCCAATTGATTTGCGAAGCATTGACGGTTCACAAACACACAAAGAGGAAGTAAACTGCATTACCTCGTGGTTATAATGCTCCCGTGAGGATACAGACAACTTTTAAGTAAGAACAACGTTAGTTTAATTGAGCCGTTCGGCAAGGTTTCAGATCTGTAACTAGCACATCAAGATTTTATTAATTTTTCGATGTACTTATTTTCTTTGTAGAAGTCAATATGTATGTGTATATATCCATTGTAATCATGCAAAATATTAGCTACATAAAAAAAATTTATATTTAAACACACACACACACACACATATATATATATATATATGAATGCAAATGCAAATTGAGTATAAGTTTAGAAATTTAAAAGTAATCGTGTCTAAAGATGGAAATCAAGTTACGTTTAATAATAAATTCCACAAGTTATGAGCTATTCCAAAACGTAAGTTTTTCAAGCTGCTTATTTAAAGTCCAGTTACTTGTGTGCGTAATGGTTCTTTTGTAAACCGTTCAGTCAAGTGTTACAAATGCTCTTTATTTTTATTTTAGTTTGGGCAGTAAAAAAAAAGTTCTGTTGTCAGGAAAAAAGAGGAAATAAATGCAATATGTCTGCTTAAAGTTACTCACTTTCAATACATAAGGTAAACAAAATATTAATAACGCATTATATAATTTAAACTACTTAATTTAGTATTTGTAATTTAATTTTTACTTACGGAACATTGCGCTGAAATTTATTTAGATAAAAATAAATATAGCGTTTATATAATACTATAAACGTTTTTATAAATAGTCTTAAAATTTAGTTATAGAACATTAATATACGTATGAAAAGGTTGGTTTAACATGCTTTACATAGAGATAATATCCGTGTTTTATCTAAGTGCAGAGCGTATAACAGAGAACTGTGAGATAAGAATATTTCTTTTCGGAAATTATTTGAAATTTCTGTCCTCCTTGAATATTGAAGGCGCGGTGTCTGCAATTTTCATTGCCATAGTTTTATTTTTATATTAGTACCATTTATTTTTTCTTGTTTCAGATGCAAAATGTGACCAAATTTTGCCCTTGTAAAATTTTCTATCTCACAGTTTTTGCGTAATGGCTCGTTAAAGCCAAAATCTGCATGTTTCAGTTTTTAAGGACGACACTAAAACCAACTCACTTACCGACCTGCAAAAATTCATGATCAATAACGATGTTGTAGGCTACGTGTTCAGCTGCGTTTAACCACAAAATAAAATATATTTATATTTAAAAAAAATATTAAATGTTTTAAATTCCTATTTTAAATTTCAAAATAATTTTTTTATGTACGTGAAATTGTAGCCTGTTACGTATTTATCCACTGTGAATTTTTTTCAGTTTGGTATGTCAGATTCATTAGAGCAAAATTTAGTTACATTTTGTGTGTTAGAATGAGAAAAAAAATTACCTTGTACAAATAAAAAATACAAAAACGTGATAATGAAAATTGATGTAGTCCGCGCTCTTAACGTAAAAGTTTAAGTTTATTTTAAGTATCAAAAACATTGGTTATGATGTTTTATTTTTAAATAATAGAATTCAAAAAGGCTTGAAATAACAACTTCAAAATTTTCTTACGAATTCCACACAGGGTGGTATCAGAAATGTACAATTTGTTTTATTAGGTAAATATCTCACAAACAACAAAATAAAAGTTTTTAACTATTCGGCCAAGGCATGGTACCTAGAAATGAAATGAACGTAGGAATTCACGCACTTTTTGTTTAATTAGAAGCTTACCTTCAAAGCACTTTATGTACAATGTACCAGTTGTAAGCAATTAATTAAGTCGCGATAAATCATTATATGGTATTATATTTATTTCCATTGTTGTAAATTCCAAAAAAGAAAATAGTTAAAAACAATTATGCAGGATATAAGGAACAGCAATGCCGATATTCCAGACACAGTTTCTTTTGAAAGCATTCACATTCACATAAACAAGAAAGTATAAATTCTTTCAATGTTACCAAATTTTGTGACCGTACAACGCTTGGAAGACAATCTGCTGCACCCAAATATGTTGGTTGGATTGCATATTCATGAAAGTCTGCGAAATGCCAGTATAATGTCTTCTTCGGACGAATGTACTAGCGAGCCTGGTTTGTAGTGCAGAGGTGGTTTGGGAGTTTCTGCACACGTGTTAACTTGGTACGAGGTCACAATATGAATCAGTGCTGTCTTCACCTGCATCAGGCCGAACCGCATTCCTGTAGACACAGTACAGATTTATGTTTATCAAATCGTGACAGTGAAACAGCATGGGTGTGTAAACAAAATCCTATTCTTAATGCAATTGTCACTAACCAATCGTTTCGATTTAGTGTTCCTGTGCACTGGCTTCTTAATATTGGACACAAAGTGAATAATTATCAAAGAGTAAATGTGTCTTTAGAATTACTGTCTGGTTCATTTAAAAGCTAATACAACCGCCATGAGAGTAGCAGATCTTGCTACAACCATCCTATACTCCACACCAGTGTAAAAATTGGAGCAAATACTCTACAGGAACAAAAAACTCGAGTATGACAATCCAATATGACCTACTTAATCCTTTACGTAGATGACAAACAAAAATTAAAAAAAAAAGTCGTTGATCTAGTTGGTGCTTATGTTTCTCAATTTCTTTGTGTAAAGAATATAAAAACTCATTGTACGAAAATATTTAATTTAATTTATAATCTCTCTTCCTGTAATTTCTCAAAATAGTAAAAGTTTCTCTACATCAAATATTATAGAATTCTATAGTATCTATATACACATTATTAAATGACTTGGAAAAAAATTTATGAATAAAACCAAACGATGAAAGGCTAAGAGTAAAGTTTGTGTGTCATCCGTTTCATTCCCACATTATACATGTCGCTTTAAATTGGTTTTAATCAAGTTCAGCTATTTATTTTAGCACTTGAATCAAATTAAGTAGTTACCAGTACAACTTTTAAACATACGTTCCTCAAAGAGGGATTATATTAACTGTAAAAGTTAAAAAAGCATACTGTACACATGCGTCTAGGAATATTAAAAAATAACATTATTTATGAATATCATAAACGTAATAAACAAGTGTTAAGTTAGCTAACTATGTATTATACGCTTAATCTAGTCTGATAAATTCGGGGAAATATTTCTGTGATGGCATTCTATCCTAAAAGTAAAAACTGGCAGCCTTTTTTCAAAATTTGACCAAAATATAAGCGAAGTACATAAAAGTCTAGTCAGTGTGCTAAGTAGTATATGTGAATTGAGTGTGATAAAATTCGAAAAAAAAAAAAATATATATGTATATATATGTCAAATTTTTCTAAATATGAAAGATAAAATTTACTGTGGTTTTGACGTTATAAAATAAAGGAAACAACACACGGAATCAAACGTCAGGTCAACTTACCAAGCTGTAAACGTATACTAATATTATAAGAAAGTAAAAAAAAAAACAGATTATGTCATACTAAGACATGTGCTAAGGATAAAACATACAAAATTCAAGTTAGCTTACAATGAAGTATATAGGTATTAAATTTGATGAAATTGAAACAAATGTTTACTGAGATATGACATATTATGCTAAAATATAAAGTTAGTCACACAATTAAAAATATTAACATCTGATAAACGAAAGACACTAAAGTCAAGTCAATTTTCTAAGTAGTACATGCATAAGAACATTAATGATTTTCTGGAAAATATTTTCTTACCTATTTCATATTTTGCTTAAAATATTATGCAGTGGATAATTGAGACCAGGGTGGAGTAACGGCACCCCACTCTAATTCACGTAGGCAGATCTGCTGACTAGAAGAATACATACAGAATGTCGAGAAACAAACGCCTGATAAGCACACCACGCGAATCCTGGTCTAAATTGGAGACAAAAATGTTAGTATGAAAATTTACGATGATGCGTTATTTTCACGATGTGGCCAAATAGCACTGTACAACTTGCACTCCACAGAAAGACTGTCCTACTACTAATGTTCGGACCTGCGTATTATTGGTCCAGGCCAAATCTTGAGTAGACCAAACGTGATTACATGACCTGACCGTGGAGCGCACACGAGGGGACTCTATTCGTGCAGTGTTGCCACATTGCGCACATAAAATGTCGTCGTACAACTATTTGTCACTAATATTTTCAACTCCAATTCAGCCCAGGATTCGCATGGTGTGTTTATTAATCGTTAGTATCTGGACATTCTCTATATTGTGTATGAGACAATCTACTGCAAAATACAGACTGCCAGTTATGAGCCAAATACTATGACTTGAAGGAAGATGGAAGAGTGCTCTCGTTTAGGAATGTGGAAATATTGTAGAACTTAGCTTTTATTACCGAACGACAATCCTTACGTCTAAAATTACTGACTTTGACCAAGATATCCAGCAATAACTATTATAAAATAGGTATGTGTCAGAAGACCAATTTTTCATTGTGAAATCCTATCGTTCTCTCTATTAGCATATGCCATCCATTCAGAAAAACAACATGGTCACATTCTTACTGTCCATGAAAGTTGTGCAGACTCGCTGTACAGGTGGGGAAAACACCTGTGGCATATGGTGTAGTGAAACTAATTTTTATCACATAGAAAGAGAGCGTAAACACGAGGCTTGTAATGGAAAATGTTATGTTTTCGTTTATTTATTACTTCTTCAACTGGTGCAAGAGCGTAGATAAATAATCTAAAAATGTATAAATATATTTGTAGTTGTACTAAATAAGTGTACTTGTACAACATTTTAGAGACCATAGCGATTCTCTTAGTGCAAAAATATATTTCAATGTGAAAATACTACGCAGTAGATAATTAGTAAATGAAACTATTAGAATGGTCCCACATAAAAATTAAACAAGGCAGCATTATATTACTTAGTTGCAATGCATTACGGTACAATATAATTAAGTTATGTAACATTTTGCTATACCAAATTGCACAGCAATCATTGATGCATTGCCATTTAGACAAGTTCAACACTGAAAAGTTTGATAACAGATCAAATGAATTGTTTTGGACATTTTTGATTCATAGGATAAAATTTACGGTATTCATTAGACACAATGCGAAAACGAATATCTCACACACCTATGCATATTCTTGGTCCTTCACCGAACGGAATGTAAGCAAACTGAGATCTCTTGCTCTTGTTTTCAGCGCTGAATCTCTCTGGGTCGAACTTCTCAGGGTCTGGATAAATACTAGGGTCGTGATGGAGGCCTAGAGTTGGTATCAACACTTGTATTCCCTTGTGTATAGTGACGTCAGTTCCCGGTATCTTGTAGTCGTATGCCGTTTCGCGTTCCAAGAAGGCCACTGTTGGATATTTCCGCAGGGACTCTGGAAAATAAATAAACATACGACTTAGCAATAAGTTGCAAGAAACAGGGATATAACAGGGTATCATGGCCAAAGGTACAATTTTTAAACATGTAGACTGAATGTGTCATGTAAGTTTCGTTAGTAAATGCATTATTTTTGTAAGATTATCTCCAGAGTGACCACTCACGCAATAGTGTCGTGCGTTGTTCTGGCTGAACAGCATAGACAAGGCAGGTTTTTAATCCACAAATTACGGCCTATACGAAGCTTGTTGTCTGACGTTTAACTGAGCACTTGGAAATCACCTTAAACATTCTATGTAAATGTGTCAGAAATGTGGATCACTAATATAACTCACAGCGCCACGGAATACATACATCTACTCACTTTCTCTATGCTACATAAATTGCAGTTTATTGTAAAAAAAAATATATATGAAGACAAACTTTCATACATAAAGCTATGATAGGCCTTATTAATGTCTTTAATAAGTTACACTAACTTAAAAACATAATTATGACTTGGGATGGTAAAGAAATTGTCTCATCGTTACCTGAAACAACCATATCGAGATAATTCATGGCAGTCATGGCCTCGTATGTCACTTTCCCTCCATGTTTCTTAATTGTTGTGGTTATATCATTTCTCAGGTTTTCTTGGATGTCAGGATTAAGCGCCAGCTCATACAAAGTGTAGTTCAAGACCGAAGACGATGTTTCGAAGCCAGCCACCAAAAACACAAAAGCTTGTGACACATAGTCGTCGTCTTTCATTTCTGCAAAAAAGAACACAAAAAATAACTGTTATAATCAAGTCAGACAATACGATAAGTATGTTTTGTTTCCTATGTGTGATTCAATGTAATTAAAGAATTGTATAGCTTGAATGTTTTCTGTGCTAGTTCATTGGCCAGTATCGTGCCTAACAGACAAAAGAATAGGCTTTATTTCAGTAGAATTAGCGTCAGTAAACTGATAACATTTTTGTTAGAGTAGAAGTTAACGTGTTATGGGCCAAACGACGGATATGTGAATATACTCGTGAGATATATCAATAAGTAAAAAGTATGGTTTCAGGGATGAAAGATAACGACGTTGGTTCATTGTGTCATTGTTCGTTAGTCAGACATGTGTGAATTTTTTCGATATCAAAACAGATTTCTTAAATAGGTATTGTCGTGCAAGACATGCCTAGGAAAAAATCCAGCTCTAGAATTTCTTCACTCTATATATGGCAAGGATTTAGTTTGTGAAGTGTGACGAGAAGGAGTCGTTCAGTCGTAGGTACAGAAAATATTATAAACAGTTAGAAACAGTGCCTCGCTTAAAATTTATTCTATATTTGAATGGTTTTTAACCGAAAGGTTGCACTGTATCGGCGGATAGACACAAGTGTGATATACGATCACAACGGAATGTCGTAAAGGTTATATTCACACAAATGTTTAGGAAAATTATTTATGCTAGTAACCACTGATTGCATAAATTGAAAACTAACTTTGAAACAGTGCTTCCTAATTTTAATGATGCGGGTGGAAGGTGTAAGATGTAAGGCCATATTTACATGAAGTAATTGTAGCATTTAGGCCTAAAGATATTTTATTTTGTAAAGTTCCAAAATCACTAACCTTCGACTATGTGAAGAGTAAACGATTGGCTAAGGGGATAGTGAGTTGAAATAAATATAATGACAACAATTCTGTCCTCACCTTTGCTTCTGTTCAAAATAGTGGGGATGCCAAACATGTAAAAACGTGCAGTACACAAAAGCGAATGTATTATCCGGGGCGTAAAGTTGCTAATTTTAAGTAAGTAATATGAGCGTGGCAGGCTAGTTCATATGCTTCCTCAGTAACCCAGCAGAGATGCTGGTTTACATATTTAGACACATTTAGCCCAGGACGCAAATTATGGGAACGGCGACAGTTGCATAGTCTTTATTGCTGAAAACACACATAGTAAAGATAAAAAATTACTTTATTTTAAAAAGATAAAAATATAAATGTATATAACATTTAAGAGAAAGGAAATCTTTCTTTCAACTGATAGTATTGCATCAAGTATTTATAGAAGTGAAATTTGACCTTTCAAGTCTTTTTAACCACTTCAAAAAAACCTCTTAAAATTGGCTGTTGCAAAAGCAGGTAAATTCGTTACTGAATATAAACATATGACTTAAATTTATAGAAGCAGAATTCTAAAATTTGAAAACGGACTTTTATGTGAAGGATTAGGACATCATGTTTTGCCATTCAAGTTTACGGAAAATATGTTGAAAGATTATTCTTGGAAACCAAACTGTTTCACTTATGAAATGTATCAGTACTATTTTCAGAAATTTATTTTACAACTGAAAATATTAATATATTATGGATTCCATTGTCCTTTTTAGAGGCAATAAATCTTTATAAAATAGTTGGATAATGCAGTATTCGCATTAATCTCTAATGTAAAGAATACAATTATTTGTTATTCTCTTCATCCAATACCGTATCGTAAATTTTGGTTACGCATTTTATTTGTCAACTAAGTAATATCAAATTTGGCTTTGAGATATATGTGGCCAATGTTGAAGCGTAATTTTTTCTGAGGCCCTAAAATAATAGTCGTGTTAATTATTTTGGATATCTCAAAATCATTTAAAGTATTTGTAGAAAGAAATACCATGCATAAGATTACAAAACAGAGCGATGTAGCCAAAGCTACAACAGCCCGAAGTAAGATCCATCATTACAATTGTTCCATCATTTGGACGAAATTTTTGTAGGTGTTATTAACTATTTGTTACCGGTGTACGGAATTTCGAAAACAAAATTATTGATTGTGTACGTCCAGAATTATTTGATTACCATACTAAGCACTAAATAAGAAAATACGAAGATTGAACATGAAGTCTATTGGAAACCTGTGCGTGGGGTGAACGACTCTTCAAAAAGTGTTTTACACATTCAACCTACACATTGGCCGAGAAACCTGTCCTCCGCATTATCCTATTACCCAGAAAGATGAAATACATGTCACAGAAAATGAAACAAATAATACACAAATAATTCCGGAAAGGGTATAAATTAAGAATAAATTACAAAAACAATTAAACAACAATATAAATTGTATAAAAATGGCGTAAAATGGACGAAAAAACAGATGAAAACCAAATAACAAGACTCACAAACGCACGTGAACACAGACGACGCAACAAAGAAAAAACAAAGGAAAAGTAGCCTTATCACTTCAAAATTTTATTTAATTTTCCTGTCTTCCGAGACACGTATTTGTGTTGTTTTATCTATTATTTTGTTTTTGGCATCATTCCAGATACGAATAAATACACATCCGAAAATGTATACATATATCACAGGTTTCTTGGCAACTGATAACTGAAAAATTTTTTTTATTTTTTTTAATGGGGATTTTTTTGTTTTTTTGTATTTCGGCAAGATTCACTTTTAGTGGCAAATTGCATAAATAGTTTCAGCTTACAATTCCAACTCTATGCCGGAATCGTTCACAAATATCACACATTTTCGCTTTTCACACTCACCTTTGACAAATTATCCTATCTGTATCACACCTTAGAACGTGTGGAATTCAGTGTTGCGCGCTGTTGCAACTTATATCGCGTACTTTCCGAACACATCAATACTAAATATATCAAGGAGGTTAGTACTAGGATAATGGGGCAGCTGGCGCAGAGGCTGCTGGCTATGGATCAGTCCGCCATCCTGGATTATGTCACGGCGGCCATTTTGTGTTTTATGACGGCCATTTTGTTTGCACGGTGGTCATTTGGTCACAAATGTCATGTCACATTATGTCATATCATGTCACGCTATGTCATATCACGTCACACCACATGTAATGTCACATAATGTCCCCAAGTTATGTCTTATGTCATATGTTATTTCTTATGCCATATGTTATGCCTTAAGTTATGTCATATGTTAAGTCATACATCACATCATGTCGTCCATTTTGTCGTGTCCTCCATCTTGTTTCCAGCAGTCACTTGATTGAAGGAATTCATCTCTGCAGGAGGGAATTTTTTCCCTCGAAATTTTCCTTGTCGTCTGCTGGAGAGGTCATATTAGTTTTCCATAATTTAATACTAGGCGGCGCTAGGGTCGCAGTTTGTTTCCATCATTACCTACTGGGCGGCGCTGCAGTCGACACCCGCAATGTTACATGAGCGCCGTCATGTTTGTTCCAACGTCTACATCGCTGTCTGTTAGAGTGTTCTAGTATCGCTATTGATGTAAGGTCGAAGTTGTTGTGTTTGTATATTAGAAAATAGACCATGAGAATTAATATTTTTAGCAAGTTATAAAATTTTCAGTTCGCCGGGTGTTGGTTTCGAATTTTCAACATTCTTGTTACCAGACATGTGCCCTAGCCCACTGAGCTAGGAGTACGTTGACGACAATTCAAGGTTAAATAGTGTACATATAAAAAAATTTTTTGTAGCAGATAAATGTTCACATTTAATTTATTTTCATTTAAATTTTAGCATACCTATATCTTATTGTTCTTATGTATATTAAATAGTATTAACTATTTCTATCCTACGAATCCTCAAAGTGGGCAATTGAATCATTTTCATATTATTCAAAATAAATGCGCGCACCGAAATCTCAAAGCGGGCAATTGAATCATTTTTATACGATTCAAATAAATGCACGCACCGAAACCTTGAAGTTGGCAATTGAATCATTTTCTTATGATTGAAATAAATATGTACATGAACTCGACATCTGAGCTACTACAAAAAAAAAATTACGAGTACCACGAAGACATTAATGTGTTATACACAGAGCTATGTCACCACAATTACATTATTCATTCATGATTAATACAATTTAAATAATATTAAAACATTTTTAGTAATACTTTGCAGATAGTGTGTTATGTAAAATATTGATTGAGTGTACAAGGACTGTTGCATCTGATGCTCTTTAAGAAAAAAAAGTTATGAGATGCAAATGAAATAATGTCTCACAAGCACAATGTTAAGTTAAAAAATTATTTATTGAAAGTTATTCAAATATATACAAAAAAAATTTACATTTCTGGAGGTATCTGTGGCAGGTCTTTTGATGTGTAAAGTGTATTTGTCATAGCCAACTTATTTCTCCTTACTGTTTTCTCATCGTCATGTACGAATGGCCTGACTCGTCATATGAAGCCGAAAGTTATCTGTTTTCACTTATCAAACAAGAGGTTTACAAGAAGCGTAGAGAAATTTAGGCTCGCAATAATAATGCCTTTAGTGACTCTGAAGACTTAAATGATGTTCGAGACTATAAATAAGTTCTACGACCTTACCCTACCAAGGAGGAAGCTCTATCTCGTCCAATTTTCGAGCCCTGGGCTGGTAACTATGCCTACGTGGTCCCCAGCGAACAGTCTTAACTTTATAAAATTGAATTTGAAAGTGAAGGAGACAGAGTTGATATTCTGATCAGAATTTATTTTTAAATGTGTAGAGATGGCAACAATTTCCGTGTAACCATTTAACCAGCAATGTCACAGCTTGTTTTGCATGTGAAAGTGATAACTGTGCAGTTCATTTGTACAAACCATTTTTCCGACTACCACTAACTCTGGACCAATTTAAATCAGGTTTTGAGTCACTCGAATGTGTTGTTTTGGATAAATGTGATGGACTATAACATAACTGCAATAACATCTACACACATACAATGTGTTTAGGTTGGTTGTGCTTCTCATATGTGTCCTGTGTATAGAGAACAACTGTTGCAAGAAATTAATTTCTCACCGGCAAATTTGTTTTCTAACGAGTTATTACACAAGAGAAAAAAAAAGTAAATATATGCCAGTGAAGGTAATTCTTAATTATCAGTCAAGATAGAAGAGGCAAGGCGTAATGACAAGTCTGCAAGTGAAAACGAAGCTGACATTTCTGGAAGTTTATTCTGCTACATCAAGTGTCATTTTACTCGTCTGTGCACGAGAATATTGGACATTTTGACAAAATCAGTAACTTTTCCATGTAAAAGATGACCTGCCACAGACGCCTCCAGAATTGTAAATTGTTATTGTATATATTTGAATAATTTTCAATCAATATTATTTTTAACTTAAGATTGTGTTTGTGAGACATTATTTCATATGCCTGTCATAACATTTTTCTTAAAGAGCATCAGATGCAACAGTCCTTGTACACTTTATCAATATTTTACATAGCACAATGTCAGCAAAGAAATACTAAAAAGGTTTTAGTATTTTTATAAGTGTAATAATCATGAATGAATAATGTGATTTTGGTGACATAGCTCTGTGTGTAATACATTAAGGTCTTGGTGGTACTCTTATTATTTTTTTTGTAGTAGCTCAGATGTCGAATTAATGTACATATTTATTTGAATCATATGAAAATGATTCAATTACCTGCATTAAGGTTTTGTGCGTGCCTTTATTTGAATAATATAAAAATGATTCATTTACCCACTTTGAAGTTTCGGTGCGTGCATTTATTTTTTAATCATTTGAAAATGCTTCCATTTCCCGCTTTGAGGTTTCATGCATGCATTTATTTTTAACCATAAGAAAATGATTCGATTGCCTGCTTTGAGGATTCGTAGGATAGAAATAGTTAAAACTATTTAATAAACATAAAATCAATAAGATATAGGTATGCTAAAAATTAAAATTAATTAAATGTGACCATTTATCTGATGCAAAAATTTATTTTTATATAAACACTATTTAACCTTGTCCCGTCGTCAATGTACTTGTAGCTCAGTGGGCCGCCGACCCCCCGTGGCTCAGTTGGTTGAACGGCCGACTTTGGTGCGGAGGGTTCTGGGTTCGATTCCCAGGTCTAGTTAGGTGTTAATATGTGTTTGTCCCAATGGTCTCAACGATCGTCTCTATGTCAATTGTCTCAAGAAAAGTTAACGGGGTCACTCAAGTAAAGTCACATTAAAGGGGGGAATGTTTGGTGCAGTGATGATGCCCAAGCTTCCGCCTCGCCACTGCACCAAACAAAGAAAAGTGGGATACGGCACATGTCTGGTAACACACAGTTTGCAAGTACGAAACCAACACCCGGCGAACTAAAAATTTTTAAGTTGCTAAGAAATAAAATCATAAGGTCTATTCTCTCATATACAAACACAAGAAACTTCGACCTTACATCAATAGCGATACTAGATCACTCTAGCAGACAGCGATGTAGACGTTGGAACAAACATGACGGCGCTCACATAATATGACGGGTGTCGACTGCAGCGCCGTCTAGCAGTCAATGATGGAAACAAACTGCGACCCTAGCGCTGCCTAGTAGCCAGCAGACGCCAAGGGAAATTTCGAGGGGAAAAAATTTCCTCCTGCAGGGGAAAATTCCCTGAATCCAGTGACTGCTGGAAACAAGATGGAGGACACGACCAGATGGATGACATGATGTGACGTATGACTTAACATATGGCATAACTTAAGACATAACATATGGCATAAGACATAACATATGTCATAAAACATAACATATGACATAAGACATAACATGGGGATATGATGTGACAAATGACATATTGTGTGACATGATATGACATAGCATGACATATAACATAATGTGTTATATGTGACGTAATGTGACATGATATGACATAATGTGACATAATCTAACATGATATGATATAATGTGGCATGACATATGCGACATGACATGTGACAAAATGGCCGCCGTGCACAACGAAATGGCCGCCGTGACGTAATACAATATGGCGGACTGATCCACTGATACACTGCCTGAAGCCTGTGTGCCAGCTGCTCCATTATCGTACTAACTAGTGAGGTGCTTGATAAAATATTGTTACTGTTTCTAGAATTTATGTATTTCTACGAGATAAGGATTGTTGTATAGACATACACTGTGACTATGTTTTACAGTAAAAAAAATGTTTCATCTTCCATGTTTTAGAAAACTAACTTACTTATAGAACTGAAACAATTTACACTGAAAAACTAAGTTGTAGGCTACAAGGTCTTCAATATGAAAGCAAAATAGTTTTAAAATTGAAAAATAAAATAATCTGAAATTTAAAATTAAAATAAAAAATTCAAGATTTTTTTAATACAAAAATATTTTATTTTCTGTTTTATATTGAAGACTTTGTAAAATACAACTTTGGCTTTCAATGCGATTTTATTTAGTTCTGACACGCAGTTATAAAAAATTTATGTAAGCTAAACATTTTTCATTACAGTAAAACATAGTCACAATGTATGTCTACAAGTACAAACCATACCTCGAACAAATATAAAAATGTTTTAAACAATAAATATTGTCCGGAAAACGCACCGTTAATGTATGTTTGCGCGTTATTTACCATTAATTGGTTTTTACATTGCCTATTCCCGAACATCCTAAATGACTTTGAAGGATAAGTGCGAATGAATAAGCAGTTTAGTGTACAACATATATGAGTGGAATGATTGCCTGACTTCAACTTCAAGGCAGTTAGTCATTAGCCATAAAACTAGCTTAATTACAGATGCACACTTAAGAAGTGTTACAAATAATAATGAGAATGGAAACCAGACGACGTTCGATTCGACGTCATTGAGTACTAATTGCTCAGTCTATTATGACTTACTGAATAACCTATGCAGATTCATAGTTTGCTCTATGTGCGTTAGAGGGAGCGGCCGGTGTTCAGTCGCTCTGAATAAAACAAGTTCTGTTAGTAATCACACATCCAAATAATTTTGTAATAACCACGAAATAATTTTTGTCACCACAATATTTTAGTTGTGATGACAAAATATTTTTGTGGTGAGCACAAATAAATGTTATGTCTGAATACTAACAAAATATTTTCTAACTGCCACACATTCTCTCCCGTGCACGTATCACTAGTTACGTCGTCACGGGTACTGGAAATTACCTACGAAGTTTATGTAGGAGTTTTTGCAACATAAATATACTTCTCAGCTTTATACCGCATTTAATGCGATTCAGGCTTTTGAGCGAGCGGTACATCATTAACAAAACTATTATAAACGGGACATTGTAAACACGACCCTTCTAAAGAACTTGTGCTTAACGCTGCAGCAAAGGAACTTCGTCGTCTAATATGTAACCTCAACATGAATTTATTACGTTTGTGATGGCGTTATCACAACAAAATTTAAAAAAAAATACAATAAGTTACCAGCATAACTGTTAAGCATAGTTTCCCTCATTGTGGCAGCAAATTGACTGTGGTACTTAAAATCGTTTACACACATCTAGTCATGTTATAATAGTAATAATATTAATTTAGACACATGATCAAATTAATAAACAATAGTTAAGTCAGCTTACTAACTAATAGTATATGCGTACACAGTTTGATAGACTCAGGAAAAAAATTCTGGTACATCATTTTATCATACAGAAAAAGTATCGCCGCCATTTTAAAAACATGACCAAATGATGTACGAAATGCACAAGTCCGGTCAGTTCTCTAAGTATAGCATGCGCGTCAAGATTAATGAACTTCGGAAAATTATTTCCTCAGATACAGTATATTATGCTTAAATTATAAAAAATGCCACCAATACAAAAATATATGATAACAGTATGAACGAAGTACACAAAATTCAAGTCACCTTTGTATGTAGTAGTTACGTGTTCCAAGTTTTGTGAAAATCTGAAAATTATTCCTAAAATATATAATGCTATGCTAAAAAGGATATTCAGATATTAGGAAAAATGTAAAGTTGGCACCGTATAAAGTAGATGTGTGTTAAGTAAGATGAAAAAAATACATACATATATATATATATCCTAAAATACTTCATAATATTATTGAAATACACAAAAGAAAATTAAAGTCAACTTAATATGTGGTCTGTATTTACCAAGTATAAAGAAAATCGGTAAAACATTTCTTCAGATGTCATAATGTGCTACAAACATAAAGGTTGCTGCCATTTTGAAAATATGAAGATTGTATGACCGAAATACAGAATAGCAAAAAGTCAGCATTCTATATAGTACACGTGTAATAGGTTTCGTGAAATTCTGAAAAATATTTTCTATGATATGTAATAGCTAAAAATTTGCAAATGACCGTAATTCTGAAAACATTAACATAGTATGATTGAAAAACACAAAACTAAAGGAAGCTTAATATGTGGTGTACGTAAACTATGTTGAATGAAAACCGGCAAAGTATTTCCTCGTGTGTGTCATACTATGCTGAGAAATAAAAATTGCCGGCAATTTTGAAATTATGTATACTGCACTAGCTACACGCATAAAAGTAAATACATTGTACTAGGTTATCTATATGTAGCGAGTTTGATAAAATTGTAAGATACTGTTCCTTAGATATCTAGCTTAATCGAAAAAAATTATTAAACTGTCGCATTTTTGAAAATATGAAGAGGGAATAATCGAAATACATAAAAGTATGTTCAGGTTACAAAGTTATACATGTGTACGAAGTTTGATGAATTCGAGTCTACTAATTCAAACGTTTATAGCAGGAACACACACAGGCATACAAGCAGAAAGGTGATCATATATGTCTGGTTTTCCTTCGACAAAAAGGCTAATAATGGTCGAGAGCGAGAATGTTAGACTCTCACAACTACATAGACATTTTTGATGACGATTGGTTCCTTCTTATTGTTCTTCATTCGAAAAAAAGATTGATTTATATTGTCGTTATTTGCTGATTTTGTTTTGAGCGTATTCCACTCCGGTTCATGTTTTTTACGGCTTTCTTTTAAGTGAGATCATAATTTTACACAATTTAAATAAGCAGTCTATATCTGATTAATTTTTTACATGTATACTCACCAAAGTTAAAGTTATCTTTCTTGGAGTGCTGGAGATTAATAGTTGAATTATCTTGTTTTATTTCCTCTAGATCATTTGCATTCTCCCCTCGCACCTCACCTTCATCCATGAGTTTTATCATTAGATCTACAAAGTCGTTTCTGACAGTTCCAGTCTTCCTCCTTTGTTCCACGACATCCCAAAACACTTTACGGGTAAATTCTACAATGTCAGTGGCTATAACCTTCATCCTGAATATTGTGAACAAAACTGGATAAAAGAAGACGACTGTGGCTGCGACTCGTTCTATTACACTGTTGCGATCAAAAAACCTCTTGAGGATGGTACGGAATTCACAGTTGTAGTCAGTCTGTGCGTCCGTGTTAATACCAAAAGCACACTGAGATATGACATCAGTGGAGTACCTGGCCATCGTCTCCTTCACATCAACACTGGAACCTTTAACATACACATTGCAAACATGCATTAATGATCAAAATTATGTTTTAAAGTTTTATAATAATGATATCAGAATTTATAATAACTGCTTTTAATATTGTTGAATGCAATTCGTCTTTTTTCGAAATCTGCAGAACTTATTCCTCTAATATTTTTACTTCATATTCCTTGTTTTAGGGAGGGCATCTGTAGTTAATTCAACAAATTATCTTCTATTATAGAATGTTGGAACTTGGCTCTACAGTTCGTAGCCTATATTTGTTTCATACTAAGCGATTACGATTTTAACAATGTTTCTTATTCCAGGATTCTTGAGATTTTTTACGAAAAACTATGAAAATAAATGTCTTATTTGATTGCACTAACAGAGTTGAATCTGACTGCACTATTGAAACACATATCTTGGTTAAGAATCCTTTAAAACTGAAATTAAAACAAAAATTAAAATGTTAAAAATAGGATAACTGGAGATAAAATATGAATATTTTTTTAAAGTGGGAGTGAATATAAATATGATCCAAATATCTCTCAGTTAGTTACACAATTAAATACAACGAACTTAATGTAGGCCTATACGGAAAACTATAATAATATTTACCAGCTACATTCGAACTGGCCTAAATATATTTTCCTTGGGAGGTGACACGACTGCATTCAATCATATGGTTTCGGCTGCAGGTGTCCTATGTACAGTTCTGTCACAAAAGGTGAACAAGCCTTAATTGCATACCATAAAGACAGGTTTGTTGGCAATTACCTATGTATACTTCGTCTAGCGCAGCCGTACTCAGTACGTTCAGAAAAACTTAATATTTAAGATATAATTTGGTGATTCCGGCTTGTTTTATGCATAGGATAAAGCCTTATGTATCTGAGATGTGTGTGCACATGAAAATCGCCATATTTCTCTTGTTTGGGGTTGAAATTTTTAAGCCTTTTATATTTGGATATAATATATTCTTTGATAAAATATTCAGTCAAATTGCGATATCGAATGTGGCATTATCTGAAAAACTTAGTTGGGCTAGTCCCACGTTCGATAGGACTTGGTGTATGTTACCGTCCGTAAGTTTGTTTTTTAAAAGTTTGTAAACTTACAATGTTCTAGATATGCACTTGTATTGGCAATTTTTTTTCTGTGTATGAGGTTATGAAAAATCTCCACCAGCTCTTTGCAAATATTTTATCTCCTGTGTTTCTTGTTCTTATGTGTGTCCACGTGTGTACACTGCGCCTGGATAGGAACTGTAGATCTGAATTCCTTAAGGCAATATACTACAGATATTTGTACTATGTTGGACCTGATAGCCTGCTGGAGTAATATATACAAAGGCTAGATCACCCATGGAGATAACTACTGTTCCAACACAAGCCAAGAGTCGCCTGTTACAAAATAACGTCACCAATGATACAGCTACCTGATATCTGACAAGCAGTTGTACGATGACCTAAGAAAATATTTTGAACATGTGTTATGACGAGCCTACTATTAATGTAATAAAAATTACGCATTATCAAGGGTGCAAGTTAATGATCTACTAAGCAAGTCATCGATGCCTTAATAACTGCATAAACTGTGTATTTGTAATCAGTTTAAAGTTAAACGTATTTAAAATATATGTATATACGTTTACAGAAAGACAATATTTTTGTTACAGGCATAAAATATCATAGTTTCAGTTACAATATTGTTTAGGCCCAGAACTGACGGAAAGGAACTGCCTATGAAAATAATAAAGCGAAGAGACATGGTAAGCTCATTAACATAATCTTGAAAATTGATGAGGCATGTGGTAACACCTGTACATTTTCCACATTTAAATATCGGAACTTTCCGACTAAGAATCGAACCGAGAACGTAAGAGTCGAAGGTGATTGTTCTAGTCGCAAGACATCAGCTGTTAATAACGACACTTGTTATATCAATTTGGCTTACAGGTGTGACCAAGTCACATTAAAGGAAGTTGGTGGTCTATATATTATCTCATATCTAGTGCGTTACTCTACTGTTTTGGTGTAGAAACATATAACAACGAAGAATAATCTCGAATTAAAAACATATGTTCGTATGCAGAAAGTACTACCGCCACGATGTTAGATTGGCAGTGGTATCTTAAAATGTCACTGTTATGAAAGTGTATCAAAATTTTTCCAAAAGTCGGGTTGATTGGAGTTCAATAACTATTGGTACAATTTACTTTAATCACCTGAATGTGACTGCATGCACTTTTGCAAAGAGAATATTAGCGCTTGTAACTCTCTTGATTCTAGTTAAGATTACGTGGTGAACTTATAGTAATGTTTAACGTCGCCATGAAATGAGCAAACCATTAATTTCATAGGTTTTTATCTACTCAGCAACTACAAGGCTATGATTCGTAACAGAATAGTTAGTTCAAACACCAAAATACATTCTACCGATCAGTGGAAATAAGTTAATAGAATAATGTTTCCTCTAAAATCGCATGTTTAAGTGACAAACTAAATCAAGCACCACCCAAGGTCAGCCGCACATATAGTCTACCCTGACTCGGTGACGTCACACGAACATACCCGAATGGGCGACTGCATCCGAAGTGTCGTTAAGTCACGGAGGAAACGCGAACACGTGTGCTAGACCCATATTTGAATAGGTCCTTTCTTTCGCTTCCTATATAAGGTTGAAGATGAAATATTAAGAATGCCTGGAAATGTATACATTAAAGTAAGTTGTAAAATGCCTTTTGCATAACGCGCGACACACGTAATTTAGAAAAACTCACAACTTACAAATGTGACGACTTATAAAGAAGTGAACTGTATGAGGCATATGATCTGAGGGACGTTTCTATCCAGGTTATGCTATTATGAATAGTTCAACCATTGCTAGCCTGCCCAAATAAAATGGAACAGTCACAAGGGAACCAGTTCGGATGTGGATGGCCTTACAAAGGTTGTAATTCAGCGGCATTTTGATGATTTTGTGGACGTAAATAGTATTACACGCGTAAAAAAGTGATGCAATCGATGGGGATAGCTATTACAATCCGTAAGTTTAAAAATAATGTAATGGTAAGCTTGGATTTCTTGCATAAGAACAATATACCTTTTCAGAAAATGTTAAATTGATTACGAAAAATAATCACGAGCAATAGTGCAAAGTTTCGCTAGGTATTTTTGTTTTACCTTGTTAAGGTGAACAAAATTCCATTCGAAAAGTTGAGCAAAACTTAACAAAAAGTAATTATTTTGTGAATGTTAAATTGTATGCCATTCCTGTTAAGCAGTAGAAGGATTTGAGAGCTAGGCAAACATTATGTTTCAGGCAAAAATTACTTGCAAATGGCTATACGATATGAACAGCGGTATATTTAAGCAAATGTTTGCCAACTTATTACATATTTTGGAAGATATCTATAAAAGTGTAATGGACAGTGTCGGCAACAACTCAAAATTATAAGTAAAAGTTCTCTGTAGCCGCACACAAATTAAATACCGTTTATGTTGGCTGGTTGGGGGCTATTATTTTTAGAAGATGACATTGTTTTACTGTTGTGGAAATACATCATGTTGTGATTGTAAAGCTACACAGGAAATTTCGTTAGGGATGTACGAAATCTATTGAAAAATTAATTGAAAAGCGTAACTGAAGTGCGTGATGAGAACTGAAAATATTCAGAATGAAGATTTTGTAAATGTGGGCTTCCATTATTTTTAATGGACACTAATACGATACATGGTAAAACATTTACATAGTTGTAACCTAAAACATTTACGATTTGAAATAATTCACTCAGTAACATATGAATAAAACATTTAGTAAGTAAACTCATGACGGAACCAACCTGAGGTTGCATTCTTTCCAAGACAACTAGCAAGCTGCTTGCCACACTCGTCCACGAGGTAAAACATCTTCTTCATCTTGCCGGATGTGAAAGTTGGCGAGAGCTTAACTCTGAGATGACGCCACTTCTTCCCTCTCTGACCGAACAAGTTCTTGCCAACGAAAGGATCCAACTCTTCGTTTGCCCCAAAGACCCGGTCGAGGAAGACATGTGCATCTTTCACGAAGACATTCTTCAGCAATTCTAGGTCTCGTACAACGATAGCTGGCTTGTCCATAATGTACACACCAAAGAACTTCCTGTTAGTATTCTCCTTGTAGTGTCTGGCCAGCCAGCAAGCAATGCTCTCACGCAGCAAAAGAATTCTGGCTACGCTGCCAAAAAATGGAGTTGGACGGATGTAGTGTACACCTTGATTTTCCCAGTAGTTAAAGTTGCGGGTCATATAGAAGTACAGGATAGCCAGAAACGCCAACAATACAGACATCACGTCCAGAAACAAAGAGTCGAATATCAGCGCCATATTGTCGCATTGATTTGCTCTGTACCTGAAACAACAATGCTTGTATAAGTATTGACAAGTTAAATCTGTATAATCCAATGGAAATATTTTAATAGTTGGGAATAAAGAACTTCTTAAGTAACGACATGATTGTTATTTCTGGGATATACACTTTAATTCTTCTCTTTTCTCATTTACACTTCAATTTTACTTTTATTTTACGTGTTTCATTTAGGGACATGTTAGGTTTATGAATAGTTTATTAAATTTATCAATTAGTTTTAAACATTTAAGGATTTTAACAACTTCTATTTTCTTGCAGGGAAAAATTAAATACAAATCAAACTTAACGAAGACTCATAACGTCGTAAAATTTTATATGTTGAGAATAACCGGCAATCGGCCAGAAGTAAATTAAAGTCACAACCGCATTATTTCGAAAATTACTTATTATGGTTTTTATATATTTCTTGAGAGTTTAAAATTTGGCACATGTTAGATTACTGCTAACAAACGTCAATGTATAGCATTTAATTTTATTTTGTATTTAATATACGGTTGAAATTATCTAACACATGCCCATTCACCTTAAACAGCATTTAGACAACGTCGATTTTATTTAATGTGATAGAAGACATTAGGCTTGTCAAACAAATACCGATGAACGATTGGCTACTTGACGCCTTCTAGCCTAACGTATATTTTATGGTTTCCACCATAACTGCATTAAAATAAAATACATTAGGTACATGTAGAACAAAAATTTTAGTTCTACACATACGAAACTTTTTAACAACAGTGATTTTATTTTTACAATTTGAACGTATAACTCCCAATTTGAAGGGTTGTACGAAAATATAGGTCCGAAAAATGGTAAAGTAGGCTACCAATACAATGATTTTCACAAAATCTTGCAAAGACGGAATTTTTATTACAAAAAATCTTAGTCTATTGTGTATCATATTTCTAAAAAAATTCTCAACAGTATAACTTCAAAATAACGTAACTACAATTATCTATTTCGCTCAGAGAGGAATGATCCATATATAAAATCATAATAAGTGCTATTGTAGTAAACTCAGACAACAGTACCGTTCAGATCAAAGGAAAATAGTGCTACGTTGGTTTTATTGACAATTAAATGTGGTATTAACAATTTTGAGTTTGTTGTTAGTGGTTATATGGGGCGTCATGGCATCGGATCACCTTCTATTGCATTTTACGTTTAACAAGAAGTTATCGGCATAAGTGATAAAAAGTCCACTTTACTCAAGGTGGGTGCACATTAGCCCTGAAAGTTAAAATAGTTTACGTACGTCTAGGAATATTAAACGGTTGCATTAATTCATTTATGTGAAAAACAAACATACACAGTTTTCAAATATTACCGAAGGATGAATGGCATACGCATAAGTCCAGTCGACTAAGTAGAATATGCGTGTCAAGATTAACGGAATTCGGAAGTACATCTCCTCAAATATGTCATATTATACTAAAATAGAAAAACGGCCACCGTTTTAAAAATATGAACATGTGATGAACGAAATACACAAAAATTATGTCAACTATCAAATCAGTGTATGTACATCAAGAATAACTAACTTCGGCAAAATGTTTCCCCAAATACAGCGTACTATGCAAAAAATAATAAATGGTCGCTATTATGAAAATAATAACACATCATAAACAATATACACCGAAGTAATGTCAGCTTTATATGTAGTATTTAAGTATTAAGTTTGATGAAATTCCTGAAAATATTTCATCAGCTATTTGATATTATGTTGAAAACATAAAACTTGCTACGACGATTAGCAGTGCATCCGCGGCTCTGCTCGCGTGTATTACTCAGAGCAGATACGTCTTTGTACTCCGGTAGTTAAGTTGCCCAGCGTTAGATGATAAAACTTCTAGTTGAGTTAACTCTGCAGCAGACTAAGTAGCTATAACTGTCTACGCAAAAAAAAATGTATTTTAACATTCTCATGACCTATCTTGGCGTATAGTTGTTTCGAAGACTGGTACGAAGTTTCTGGTTCGAATCCCGTGTAAGGATAGACGACTGCTAACTGCTGTTATGATACATACTAGTGACTGCTGACATAATAATTAATTTTATATTTGAATTATAATTTAATGATTGCTTCCCCTTGCGGTCAAAACCTCTCATAAAGAAGTGAAAATAGGTCAATTGTATTTTCCCTGTATCCTTGAAAACTCGTAAACCTTATGAGGTATCGTTATGTCTTGGAGGTGTAATGTCGTAAAATGTTTTTTTTCGCCGTGTCCGTAATGCCGTATCAACATGATAACCTATCGTTATAGATTTCCCTTGAAAAATTCTACGCGGGAAAATTCGTGGCCGGGCAAACGCAGGATGTCTTAGGAAGTATTCTGAAGCCGAATCAGAGAGGTAGAGGACCTCAAGAGCTTTCAGAAACACAATGTATGTAGTCCGATTGTAAATAGTTTGGGAGTTACGAAATTTTCCCACTTTTTTGTGCGTTATTCGCAGTCTGACAGGAAGTAGAGGTAATTGACATAAATAAGTGTGATAGACACTTGAATGTTTGTGTCAAAATAGAAGACGAGCTTATCACTCTTGTACTGTGACATTTATGCACCAGTGTGTAGCCTCACATCTATAAAATGGGCTATCTAAAGACAAAAATTGTCTGAAGCGTAGTGTTTCCTTAACATTCGGAGTACTTAAATAATTATATCGAAAGTGTTTTGTTCGAACGTTAAAAACTGTCTTGTTTTGTCGGCTAAGTGCCACTGTTAATTAATAATTTCAGTAGTATGTTGAGTGAGTGAGTGAAAGATTTTGGTCAGCGCTTAACATCGAGGTCTTTAGGAGGTGAGTATGAACCAGCACCGGAATAAAATGTCACGGTAGACCCCCACGAAAAACCCGCTGACCAACGGCATCGTCCGGCACGATTCCCACATGCGAAAATCCGGGGGCCGATCCGGCCTGGAATTGAACCCGGATCGTCTTGGTGGGAGGGGAATGGTTTGACCATTTTTTCTATTTTTTATTTTTATATCAAATATTTGGTGCAGTGGCATGGCGGTAGCTTCGGCGTCATCACTGCACCGAACACTCGCCCCCTTTACTGTGGCAACCCCGAATAAATATCCTGGTACACTTGATCGTAAAAGAAACGGAGGCAAACCCATCAACGTGTGTCAGAATGGAGAGTCGCCGTACAGGTAATTCAAAATCATAGGTACATCGCACACTTAAAGCAGTTGGATATAATCCGTACCATCTAATATATGTACAACAATTGCAAAGAGAGGATTCCGACAAACTAATCCAGTTTTGTCAAGAAATGTCAGGAAGACAAGAGGAGACAATATATTTTATGAACAACATTTGTAGACTGAATCTTATTTTTAACGCGAAAGACTTTTTAATCTGCATAACTACCATTCATTGAGTGTCGAAATCCCACACTTGATAAGAGAATCCAATTTCCAAGAACAGTTTAGTGCTAATCTGTGGTGCGGCCCACTGACGATCCAGTTAATTGGCATATTCCTGCTGCCAGATCGTTTGAACGATGCATCCTATTTGCAGTTTTCAACCAACAATATGCCTGATATGCTAGAAGAAATTGATAACGTGACATTCATAAATATGATGTTTCAAAGTTATGTTGCACCATATCAGTATGCTTTGTTGAAAGACATTCCTAAGACGAAACCATCCGGAAAGATGGATTGGTCGTGGCTGACACATACCCTGGCCTTCAAGGTCTCCTGACCTGAGCCCTGTTGATTTCTTTGAGCGGGAAACATTACAAAGATCTAGTTTATTCCACAAATTGTCGAGTTAATACGGACTGACAAGAATCGTGCTCTAGAAACCGTAAAAATAACAATGGAATGGCGTTCCGACGTTTACAAGAGAATTTGTTCCGGTGGTGCGGTGTTTGGCTGCTTATGCATTAAAGCAGAGAGTCATCATTTTTAAAATTTTCTGCCATTTTTTTAAACACAAAAGTATTGTGAATTTCAAAATAATTTTAATAATATTTCCTATTATTCATGTAATTTAACTTTCGCAAATACTACTTTTTGATTTTTTACTAAGAAATCATTTAATGAAGGCGATAATATTTTCACAGTACATAACCATAAAATGAGACCGTTTATGACTATCGTGCAAAGTACGTTTTAATTTTTTATAACTTTTACGAATGTTAAGGAAACAATACCTTTCAGATAATTCTTGTATCTAGATATGTTTATAGACGTGAGGCTACGACACTGGTACGTAAATGTCACAGTATAAGAAAGACCAGTCTGTCTACTGTATTGACACAAACATTCAAGTGTCCATCACAGTCATATATGTTAGTAACCACTTATTTCTCTTAAACTGTGAGTAATTCATTGCGTATTTATCATCCAGGCAGTAATAAAAATTATGTTTTTAATGTAGGTCTGCTATAATGTAAGAAGCAAGATGTGGATAGAGAAACATTTATGGTATCATTTCGAATATTGTTTTGTTTAATTGTTAGTTTTCACGTTAATTTCCACTGACGTTTAGGAGGAAATTATTTTCGACCGTTATTTTGGTTGATTATTATTTGAAAAAAAAAAATCGTTTCAAAGATGTCCACTTTGCTATGTATAGCTCTTACCGCCAATGAACACGACGCAAATATTCCACAATTATGTTTCTGGGCACCGCCTAGCGATGCTGACATAAAATTTGTAGAATAAATACAATATAAAATTTATAGTCATAATATAAGTGGCTTGTGAACTAAGCACAGGTTGTTCATAAGTTGTTTTTTCACGCTGTTTCGAACAAAGTAATTTTTCTGTTAAATTACTGTTACAATAAATTCGTCTGACAATACTTAACATTGACAACTGCAGATGAACGTTTTTTCTTTGTTCGGTAATTTTTAATTGTGACTAGTCAGTCTAAAATTTTCTTCTTTAACATTTCTTTCTAAGGTTATGTATTTGCTGTTAGTTCTACGTAACCCGTAGTGGCTTTTAGGTACACTATACGGTTAATTTGAGCCAGTAGGTATGGTCAGGACAGGGAAAATAAATTATAAATATAGTCCTTACCACCTCAAATCGTTAAAATAAAATTTCCGTGAAATCATGCACGCCCTTAATATACTAGGCATTTAAATTACAGAAATAATAATAATTGAACATGCTAAAACGTCTTGTCCGTCTCCTAGTGAACGCTTTGTTCAAGCTCGACCCTAAGCCCGCTGACATCTGGAGTGTAAGATTGTTGTAGGTACAACCTGCGCAAGTAGGTGCTGCTGTCAGATACGAACTAAGGAACTACTTACGTAAGAACAGAAGAATAACTGAGCACAGTACGACTTGTACACACGTCCTGAGTTAAATATCTGACAATGGTGACGTTGCTACAGTTGAGCGCTTCAGCTAATAATACTGGCTGAGAGCACAGACCAGCTGCGCACTTTACAACGTTGCAGTATCGCAACAATCCGCAATACAGTCGAGCAGCTGTGATAGTTGAAATAAAAACAACTACTGCATTAAATATAGTAGTGCACGACTTGCACACGTCAGATAATAAGAACATGTTCCGGTATAAAAGAAGATGTGTACATGCACTTGTGGCCTTGACAACTTGCCACTACTGAACTCATAACAGCAAGGCACTCTGCTTATAAAAGATAAATATTACTATACCCTTACAAACTTATCACATTTTCACTTGGTTTCATTCTTTATTGTAGATACGAATAAAAAATGTAAAGAATTTTGTACGAAACTGATAATTAAAAATATTCAAACACTTACTTACCATAAACACTTAAACTCGTAAATTTGTGTGTAGACAACAAAGTCTTCCACACATTCATTCAAGATTTGATGTTGAACTTATTGTCGTTGTGTAACAATTATATTATTTCAAAGTGTTAAAAATTTTTTGTTTTCATTTATGATAAAATTAAGGTAAATTTGTGCTTATTAGAAAATTGGATTGTTCATATTTTTATGTGTGGATCAGAGTACCACACTAATACCTATTTTAAACGTAACTTTATAAAACCAGAATACACGTACTCAAGTTGTACTGACAAAATTTTTAAGTTCTATAGTTTTAATGCAAACAATACTCATATTTCGCATGTATTGTTTATTTGTTAATTTTCTATAAGGTTTCACTGAAATACAATTTTAAACTACATCTTGCTGTTTGTTTAATTAGACCTATTATTCTGTTTCTAAACAGCAAATTATTTTTATTAACATCCGCAGTATAGCAATTGTTAAAAATTTATGTTTGTAAATTAATCTTTTAAAAGTCGTCAATACTAATTTCCGTAGCTTTTGCGATAACTGTATTTGTGACGTAGTGAGAACATACGTACGCTAGATAACTTTAGGACAAAACTCACAATGTCAATTAAATCTGTGTTTCTGAATAAATGAAAGGCGTATTTTCGTTGCGGATGTTTTATGAAAAACATTTTCCGAGTATATATACTTCAAACTTCTTAATCAAAATAATTCATATGCTTTAAAGAATTTTCCATGATTTTTCTTTACTTATTTTATTTCTATATGTTTCCACCGTGAGATTTTTTAACTAACGGAATATTTGGCTAAAATTTTAAAAGGAGATATTAAACATTTTTTTTTTATTTTCCTGTGTACAGGCATAAAAAAGTTATGGTAGTTAAAATGAACCATATTTTCCCGCAAAATATTATTCCTAAAACACCCGTAGCTATAGATACACAATTTTTCCATAAATTAATGCTTTACTAATTCGTTCTTGAAACGTCAAGATTAATTTCATAGTATTGTTTAGTATTTTACAAATAACAAGTATTTCACGTAAAGATACAGTTATATTTCTGTCATTTTTTATATTTTTTAAATAGGATCAGTAGAATGTTTTAAAGAGACAGGCATACTGTCTTAATAGTGCCGCATTGCACGGGCAGCCATTCTATAATCTACATTAATACCTGCGTGTGTTAAGCTTATCTGTATCAACCATCTATAAAAATGTGATAGTAAAAGATAAATGGCACGCCAGATATCTGTTCGCAAGGCTGAGACTATGTACGTTCTACCTAATATAGGCCTAAATGTCCGATATAAAGTTATTAAAATTACCAGCCTAGAACAACCTATAAATTCCTTAGTGTTCGGCAACTTGCAGTAACATGCACTCAAAAAGTGGGTATGTATAATCTAATAAAAATCACCACATTGGCAGACATTTGCACGTATATCACCTAGTTTAAACAGTGTTTTCGTAATGAATGTTCTGAATTAAAATCTGTCAATATTAATATTAGATATGTATTTATTGTAATAACGATCATGCCATAAGTACACAACTAAATGTAACTGATTGGCTACCAATGCTTTGCTAAGATAACACACTGCTTTGCACCTTGCTTGTCGTTAAGTCATTTACGTTAAAACATACTGCGAGGTATTCAACAAATTAGTTTGGCTAATAGCCAAACCTCAATAACTAGTAAGCATTTAGGATACCATTGCGATGAAATGTGCACTGAACTAATATGTGTACAGCTATTTAGAGTTTACCTGGTGGCTGGTGGATGATAATTTATCACACGGTGAAGTTTGTCAAGAGTATCTTCTCGACGGAACGCACGAACTCTGTTCAGACTGAGATAGCACACTGACGGTACAAGGACAAGTCGCGCACTTTTATATCGTCTCTCAACGCGGATGACTAGCGTATATGTAAAGACTAGCTTGTAACTCACACAACACAACAAACTGTAGAGTCTGCGAGAATGTGAGGAGTGTATTTCAACAGTAGGATCGACTACAAAGCGTGGCTGTAGCTTTATGAAAGTTAATCGTGTAGCATATCGAAACAGAAAAGTGTTCTTTGTCTTCTCATGACATTATAACAATTCTATTTTGGTGTTTCACTTGCAGAGAGTAAAAACAGGGATGTATAAAAAAGAGTATTTTCACGCAAACCCTATACGTTATTCCTTGTTTATAACTAAGTTAACAACGCACACTTTAATTTTTTGCACTTTTACAAGGAAAATACTTGAAAAACCAATTTACAAATAAATTCCTTTAAAGAGACTTAATTTGTTCCTGTAAGAAATACAAAGTTCGTATTTGTGATATTATAAAATACAGTATAGTATTGTATTTTGTACTTGTAACTAGTAGAAAGAAAGGTTCATTATTAATATAGATTTTTTAAATGAATAACTGCTAAACGAACACTTTTTACGTGCAATTATTTTGATATAAAAGTGTTTTTTGAAATGGGACTATTTAAAACTGCATCTCTGACCTTGATGACCACGTAGTTTACCACAAGCGCAGTTTGAGCTTCCCAGCGGTTACCTTTCTCAACACAGTTTGTCCCAACAACATGTAGTATACAGAGCACGGGTCTAGATTCACTAACTGCTACCTGGTTGCTGTCCATTCCTCTAACAATAAATATTTCAGCTTCTTAATTCGCCAGTCGCTTAGTAGCGTAACCTTTATAAAACTGAAGAATTCATTTGGTTACTGGCTATCGAAAATGCAAGAAGCTGTTTACCTATTTCACATGTAAAGTAAACATCCCACTTTAAAAAAAAAAAGAATTTCATTTCTCAGTGTAAACATTCATGAGTGAATTAAATTTTTGTACAATCATTAAAGGTGGTGCGCAGTTAATACAATCGCTCAAATTACAATGTCGTATATTTCTACCAATTTCTGTACATGAGCAAAACATAAATTTAAACATTAAAACTCACGACCAAAGTAGGTGAAAGTTTCGGGTTTTTTAATAAAATGTCATTCTCCATGCGTCGCAATTCAGATAATTATAACACTCCGTACATTTACTTCGCGTTTCCAACAATCACGTTAGAAGTAAATTTTTCCCTTTCGTTAGCACTTGCTACTGCTGTAAATGCATTCACGTACGTATAAAAAAAACCCTCATATTAGAATTTAGATTTTAAGGGATATGTATGTCATATTAACCAACCAAATATTTTATTTATCCTAAATATTTACAAAATATGAAAAGCAAGTCGTATTATGTACTGTTGACATCAAGAACTTTAGTATAGTTTTATAAATAATATGCTGCAAGCAAATTATTATTCATATTTTAAACAGGAAAAATACATGTTGTAAAATTAAATACACGTGTAAGTAAATGGAACATCTAACCAAATATTAGATGATAAACTGTGTTAACGTTTGTATTAAACACGTTGTATCAACAATGTTGTACTATCGGAGCAAATAAATTCCAGCAGGTACTTAAAACTTACGATTATTGATACATTGATATAATTGCAACTATAATATTATTATCAGCCTTATATATGTGTTTGTCGGAACGATCCTATCTTCTCAGTGTTTGGGTACAAATTTCAGTTCCTAATACTGTTGCAATCATATTACAGATCACCTGTTCGTGTACAGATTAATGATGCAGCAATCCTTGCCAGTACTTGTATGAACTTGAGTGTCGCCTGGAAATCCTGACAACAACGAATGTGCTTCCGTTAACACCACGTGGTGGCTGCTGCAAATTTTGGAAATTTTTAGAAGTATTGGGGAACACCTCAGATTTTTATCTGTTTGGTTTGTTTGTGATAACTATATGTGAGGCTAATGGGACTATATTTCTTGTCTGCAAGTAAAAATTACTACAATGAATCCTCTAAGTGCCCACTCAGGCTCTGTTCTCATGTATCCATGGAAATTAGTTTGTGTTGATGTACGTAAACATAAAATTCTCCGTAATGCATCAGACGAGGTTAACGTATTACTTGCAGTTGATAGTTTTATAAGTAGGGACAGGAAAATTTTGCTAATTCAATGACCTGCATGCTAGAATCAGCTATCCTATGTATACTTAAGCCCCGACTATTTTGTCTACTAGCAGCTACTCAGTCGAACAACAGACAATGAAAGAATATACAGAGCTTGAATATGCATAGTACAATGGATTCAAGCCTGCAGGTCATTGAATTCGCGACATTTTTCTGTCTCTATTTATGTGCCGTATTTCTAGTATATATTGTGTCAAGCAATAGTTGTTAGATACGTGAAGTTATAACGCTATGTGCTAAGCTGTATTGTTATAGATATATGTGTAGCAACATGTAAATATATTATTACAGTAAGTTATGAAACTGAGGATTGTTAAGCGAATGAATGTATATGTATGTATATATACATATGTATTGTGTGTGTATTTGTATATACAGACACATACAGACAGAATGTTCAGAAAGAAATGCATAATAAACACAGTGTTCAAACCTTGGGTTAAGGTAGAGATGAAATTGTAAGTGGAAAAATATAGTACGATGACATTTTACGTGCACAATGAGGCAGCACTGCATTGAGAAAGTCCTCTCTTGCACTAAACATTCCGGCATTATTTTACGTATGTTACGTCAAGCAAATTTTAAATAATGTTTTGACTACTTATGATTTTTAACCTGCACTCATAAAATGCAGGTCAGATTAGTAGCAGTAAGGTACGATATCTGCGGATCACAAGAGTAGACTAAATGCAGTGCAATGTTGCCACGATATGCACATAAAATGTTTGTAGAACATTATGCCACTATCATTTACGTCTTGAATTTAGTCCAGGTTTCGCACAGTGTGCTTATGAAGGACGTCGCCTACTAGGGTCGTGAAGAACCGTGAAGACCTTTAACAATTCTGATAAAATTCGACAACCATTCAACGTGTCTTCATGCGGTTAGGCTACGAAAAACAATTATGATTATTTACACAAGCTCATTTATTTGCAAAACAATACTTTTGTATTTAGCAAGTACTTTTTTTGAGTGGGGAAATTGATGGATTGTGACTTTTCCCGACGACATGTATGTAAAAGTATTCATCCTCAGGAGCCTCTGAATAAAATAGGCACGTAGAAAGAACTTTTGCCTTTCGTAGCGTACGATAAAATTACAGTGTTGTCGCTGAAGAGTGCGTGGTGGATAAATAAGCGCTGAAAACATCAATAGATTTCTACGCTTTTTACGAAGCCAATATGGATAAAATACTCAATGACAATCATAGATAATGGTATTTGCCAACTTTACGAGTAAATATTTATCCAGAATTACTAATTCGTTACGCGTGATCTCTTGCGCCGCAGTTAAAACAAGAGGTTCCGGCGTCAGAGATTGTGCCTCAGAATTCCGTAACACTAGAAACAATTTCGTTTAAAACGTTGGCTGAAACTGTTGTCTAGGATTGCTATTGTTTAATTTTTGCACATTGGTTTCAAGAAACATACAGTTATAGATTAATGCGTTTAGCGGTGAATTATGTACCACGTCCTCCTTAAAGTCCCGTAGTAAAAACTGTTCGGCGGGAAGCTTGCACGCTAGTTCAGCGCTGATCTCGTTGTGGCGATGTAGATAAAGATGCGCGCTTCTAAGTCGACCTTACATTTCCTTCGCTCCAGAGCCTCTAGCGCGTTGTAGACAGCCCCCTTAAGGGGACTTCTTGATAGGCTGTGTTTGTTTGTGTGAGGCAGGAGCGGTAAGCTTGCCGTTAACCAGCTTTTGTAATACACTATATCGTCTCTCTGCGCAACCACTCAGCTGGCGTGCAGTTCTTTACAATTATACTTTTTCCTGTGCGACTTGAAGCGATGGTCACATTATTTTATGTGTAGACAGCGTAGTTCAAAGTCAAACGTTAGTTTCTGTAGTTGTGTTTTTAAATTCCAGTTTTTAATTTTTCATTTACGACAGTCTGGAAAAGCCATTTTTGGCCATTTCGAGGGCACGAAAATGACGTTTCTTTTAAACGTGCCGAATTTGGGAAACTATAGCGCATACTTTAAAATTAGTGATCTTTTCGTAGGTATACAAATATATTGCGCGTTAAACAGTTTTCTTCGGAAAGAATAGCCGTAACTCGTTGCAACGCAATTGACGCCCCTTAAACGCTTGCTTCGAGATACCGAACATACACGCAACACCCACACACCTATATATGTTTTTTTATATATATATTTGCATACACACATGTTAATTTAAACAACACCAACAAACTCTGGCACGTAATTCCTTATGATAAGATAAGCTGAAAACATGTTTTGCATTTTTCATATAAATATATATTAAGGCTCTGTATATCAAAGTTTTAAATCGTATTCCCCCAAAATATCGGAAAATAATTGACATTAAAAACAAAATTTTACGCATTGCTAAACGCTATTGAGACGTTCAAATCAATAGCAAATGCTGGTTGATACCTTCCATCCGTTTTAATACTACACGGGTGGCTACCTTCTTTTGTCATACAACTATTTTACCGTCAGGATATCCGGACATTTGAAGATCGTTTACTAAGTACCGATACGTGTGTAACAAACAAGGTCATCTTGTTGCAACTGTCAAGGACATACCGTTTATATTCAAAACTCACATGAATATTCGCGCAAACATAAATTTCATGGAGCATTGGCAAAACTACCAACATGTATGCGATATGCTTCGGGGACATGCGATTGATGACATTCTCTGCCAACAACACACAGAATAGTGTTAAAGTCGCAGACCAGTTTGTACCGGTCATTTCACGTACATATCGTTGCAGTCAGTTGTGAACGAAAATGGTAGGTCCCGGACAGTTGAAACATGTACAAATATGCTGTGTTCGTTATACTGATAACAAACCAATCACGAATAACTACGTTAGGTAATACTTGAAAATATATAGGACTACGTCTTGGTGTCAGTGTTATTTCTCTAAGTATGAAAGCTATAATCCACACAATGCATGGTTTCAATTAAAGTATTTGATTTACAAACATGTTTACGAACGCCAAATGATTCAACAATAAATGGGTCACGTTAAGTCTTATATAAAATATTGTTCTCAAAGACGTTTCATTAATTTGTTACATGGGTGTGGTTGGAAACGCAAATAGAGTTCAAATATTTTAGTCCTGTAAAAATAAACACTTCTCACTAAACTTCTTTAATATGGAGAATGCACGCATAATAGGAAGAATGCGCCGTGCAATTTATGTTACTTGCAAAACACATATATGACTAGTTGTGTGGTTTGCGATGATTTGTGAGCTGCATTAAAAAATATTACGCGTGACAGTATTGCATACCACTGTACTATATAAACCTATCGAAACATAGCAAACAGCGACATTAACAATATTAACAGTGAAAGAATCAACTACGCAATAAGAACGTTTACTGCAATGCTGACACGTACATATATAGGTAGAACTCGGATATCGCTTTGATGTCCTTCGAGCCATCAGTTTATGCATACATTGGAAATATGTTAAAACAAAAAAACATTCGAGAACTACAAAACACTTACAAACAAACAACTATATTCAGTTTCTAATAGCTTTCAAGTTATGATATTTTTAAATGATAGTAGGACTTAATAGTCAATCTATATATAAACTTAATAAACTCTTGAAACATAAAAGTGTTCTCTTACTGTAAGGTATGAAGCCAAGAGAAGTGCGCACTGCTACAAGGATTCGTCTCCGTCTGACTATATCTTCTGCTCTATTGTGGCAGTTGCTTGTGTCCGTCCTCAGCTGAAGTAGATCCTCACGTACCATCACTCCATGTCTTTCGTGATCTTCATCTTGGTATTTTCCTTGTAGTTTGAAGTTCCTAATATTTACTGGTGATCGTTGCCTACCTTTTCGTGTTAAGTTTCAAGCATACGATAGATGCTCGAGGAGGTTAGTCATATTTTGTTATGTCGAAAAACGTCATCCTCTAGTTGACGCAGTTTGTATGGGACAAAAGATCCACTACAAAAAAAAATTTTTAGAAGACAAAGAGTTTGTCTCACTCTTGTCCTCGCACTCTCCGTATTTCACATCCATACAAAACGACTGGCTGGATCATAATCTTGTACAGTTGAATCTTGATTTTTTTCTGACAATTTGTGTGTTTTGATTTGTTGGATAAGGTGAAAGTATCGATTAGATGCCTGTGTCTCAGTTTCTCATGACCCTTCTTCCGTGAACACTGTTCTAAGTAATTTGAATTCCCGTACTCTCTTGTACTTTTGGTTCCCAGTCGTCAATATCTGAAGTAGTCTTTTCAAACGCACTACCTTGGACAAGATTGAATAAAATAGGAAACAGACAGCCCTTCGCACTGTCGCAACCCTCTAACTATGCTCTGTATGTTATTACTGATATTAACATTGTCATGTGTCTACTTACCAAGATAAATATCTTCTTGGCCACACCAAATGATTTGGTACAGTTGACGAGGCTGTCACTGTGAATACAATCGTAAGTTATCTTGAAATATATAAACAGCATGTGCGCTAGACAGTAACATACTCTGACTTTGCAATTCGAACACTATTAAATGTACGAACAATTATGTGAAACTAACAATATTATTGCTCTTTGCTTGTAGGAGCAGCAAAATTTCCCTGTCCTCGGAGTATTTTCCACCCAGATTGTGTACTTTACTATTCCACAGCAATAATTTTAACTGCGTAGTTTTCAGCAACTATGAATAGTTCGAAACTTTCCAAACAATGAATTAATTTATAAGATTAAGAACAATGATAAATGTGCAGTTATATAGTCTTCTACTCTACAGAGGTTTTGATAAAATATTGTTTAATTTTTTAAAAACATTCTAAATTACAAAGCTTTTATAATAATCTTGTAATTTTTGAGTATACTATTTATGCTATTATTAAGGTATCTGCACTAGGTAAAATTAGTATATTATTTCATTGTGGAATTAAGTTAATAATAATCATTAATCATTTCATTTTTTTTATTTTAAATGACATATTAGAAGCAAATACTAATTTCATGAGCAGTGTTTCTAACGTTTAAACAATTATTTTTGTACCAAACATTCATTTTCAGTAGAGAATAAGATAATTACATTTTCATTAAAATATTAATAATATTGTACGTTTGTATATGTGTGTACATATATATATATATATATATATATATATAGTCAACACTTGGTTTTCTATACAATTAATGGAGCTATTCGACATTTTAAAACCAATATTTCAGGCATTCTCAGTGAAATTAATGTACTTCCAAAATAATTTTAAAGCAGCTGTATTAATCAGCGTACATATTGTTGCGTGATGGCCAGGCAACAGGCATGTTACATCATGCTGTGTGGACAGCTCGATGATTCAATCACAGTCATGGGTTTTACCAGAGGTGCTGCGATACGCCCGAGACATCATAGGGATGACGTCCCTGCGTACCTTTTTCTTGGCAGGTATGAGTAAGGAAATATCTATATTTAGACATCTGGTAATCATGTTGCATCACCAACTTATGTCACTAAATGGGAAGTTTAAAAGCCTCCGAACTACGAAACAGAGACAGTCTTGCTGTCATTCTTGAAGAGTCCTCTGGTAGTCTTGCATAGTCTTGTCTTTTGAAGTCTTCTGAAGTGTGAAGTGAGACCCGAGTGTGGTGTGGGTCGTCATTGGCGTCGGCGCCCCAGTGGTGTCGACGGACGTCGTGAGAAGTGACATGCAGTGAAGAAGACAACATTTCGGGTGTTGTGTCGGCGCGGTGCAGCTGACATGGTGTGGCATCTCGAGGATGTCAACACGGCAGCGGTAGTCGGTGTCGAGGCTGAGTGACATCAGCGAGCTACAGAAGGGATGAATAACACTTGGGGTGTTGTATCGATGGCAGCAGTGAAGAAGGTGTCGGCGTGCTAAAAGGTGGTGAGCTGTGAAGAACAACACTGGAGGTATCGTATTGGCTAGAGCAGTCACTGGCAACTTATAAGAGCTCGCTACTGGCCCTGCTAGAAGCAGGGGCTAAGCTTGTGGAGAGAGATCGGTGAAGATATCTTGGTGATGTCAGAGTCTATTGTGAAGCTTCAGGCACATGCCTTCGGAGGAGTATAGGATGAAACAAGAGGACGGCTGCTGCGGGTGATGGACAACAAGGAGGTGAGCGACGGGTGTCGAACCGAAGACCTCAAGAGTGAAGACAGTGGTGCACTCTGGGTGCTGCACAGTGCAAGGTGAGCCATCACCATTTCGGACTTTTACGGTTGTACATTGTTACTATTTGAAATATTGTTGATTAGATAAATGTCGGAACTTTTACTATGATTTGAAGTTTTTTTAAATGGTAAAATTTGTTGTGTTTTATTTGTCAAAATAAATTAACGTTTCGGTAGGACAGTATGAATTGTTTGCATATTTAAGGTTGTTGTGAGAGTTATGGTTTATTGCTGTTTTGTGCATTTTGTAGGCTTCGTGACCAAGTAAATCAACTAATTAATTCAGCTATTTTATTTCTAATTATAATACCTCTATCCTAAGGAGCTCAGATAATTGGCCACAGGTAAAGTTTGTGCTAAACTTGTAACGATATATTTAAAAAAATTGTCTTCAAAAGTTACTTCGACGTGTAAAAGTTAAAATAATAGTATTTCTAAATATTTTATTTAGGCTTATATATTTACTAAGTAGAAAGTGTGTGACAGTGTCATACATAAAAATTTTACACGCTTGCATTTATATTACAAGTGTATCAGAATTGAAATATTTTGTACAGAACTGCTGGCGTGTATCCGCTGAGGCATTGTCGGGTTGCATGTGTATGTGTAAAAGTTTTTCAGATATGAATATTGTTTTTAATCTTTGTATATTTTACCATGTAAAATATAAGATAGTAAACGTAGATATCAGTAGGCCTCCGTGTATTCATTCGTATGTTTTTTACTTCGTCGCCTGCTCATTCGTCCTCTTAGAGTTTCTCAATTTGAAAACTGGTGATGTTATATACTTGGCTAGACTCGTCTTTCATCATTTTAATTGTTTAGTAAAATCAACGTGTTGCTATATACCTTACACGCACACATACACTTTGCAAATATTGTTTATATTGGTTTACTTTAATGCATTTAACATCTTCGCGGCCGCAGTACATAAAACTAGTAAAAGAAAGGGCATTCAGCCTGGTCGGATATTTAGAACCATCTCAAAATTCACCTTACGCGAAATCTCCGGATAACCTATCATGATGGCAGAACCGGAAATTGATCTCGACTCACCACGCATGCTAGATACGTGCTATACAATGTTCCATTTTACAAATACAGAAAAAGAAATCTAGTATCTAAATGTCAACTGAAAACAAGTTGCAGATCGTATGTAACGATTTTTGCACACACGTACACACATTAATATATATATATATATATATATATATATATATATATATATATATATATATGCACATGATATAGACAAACACACAGGATATTCCTGAACTACAGGTACAAACGCCGTATGAAAAATATAGCAGATAACATATAGGTCTCTTAGTACCTTGGTTTAATATTTAGTGATGAATAAGCAATTGAATACAGAGTTTAAAAAGGCATTTTATTAAAATATCGGAAACTGAATTATCTAAAACGACTATGCTCTAAATATTAATTTATGTTATTAGAGTCTTCAAACTCACATTAAATTCTGGTTGATGTCTCATTACTTAAATAACAGGAGAGACCAACGTCTAATTGGATGCAACTTTTGTCATGTTAGGATATTTGAACAATTGAAGATGTTTATTTTAATTAGTAATGCCAGGTTTGTAACAAAATGGTCGTCTTATTAAACGTACCTAGGAGTAGTAGTTTTTGTTAAAATGTATGTGAATGCCACAAGAGCATAGGCAATACTGTTACATGTTTGTTGATGTGCTCAGCTCACATTTTATGATGGACAATCACTGTAAAAAAAACATTATTTATACTTCAACAAGTTCACGATACAGTCTCAACAGATGAAAAACGCCGTGAGCTAATTATCTATCCAAAATGTGCTAGAAAACATTATATACGAAGAATATTGTACAGTAACATGCAAATCGGCGTTTTAAAGGGATCTAACTGTACATACTGACAATTAAAGAAATATGTGTGTGAATTATAGTGTCACATCACGTTCATTTTATAGTTTTGTGGAGTACAAACATTTCTTACGTTGAGAAAATAAAGAAGTGGTACGTTTATATCACTTTGTGACTAACACTTAGGTACTTTAATTACTTATAAAAGATGTAATATATGTACGTAATACACGTCACCTTCACGGAACACTTTAATACGAACTGTCAGAGAAAAATAATATGTGATGATGCACTGTGTTGCCTGACAGGTACGCGACCCGCGTTGCAAGGTTGGTCATGTGACCACGGTATAGTTGCTGTGTGTGAAGGCGTGTTACATCATAAGACATTCGTTTGTTTCTACGGAACTTCTGATAGTTGTAATTCAAAAAAGGAAAACCGTACTAGGTGCACGAGAACTTGACTTACAAAATTTCAACACGTATTTTACAGTAACAGTTCAAAATTTTCCCTGAGAATTAATTTTCATTATTTATTCTCTGGCAATAATCTAACTTTAGTGTGAGCGTTGTAGTTGGTTGTTTCATGTTTTTGGTGAACAAGTGGTTTTATGAAGAGACGTCTTTGCGGCTTTGAAGTAAACTTTTTCAAGATTTCAGAGAAATAGGCTTGATTTATTGTGGAGTTTCTTAGTATTTATGGTAGCTATTGAGTGCGAGAAGGGCACGACATACAGAATTTTGAGATTAGTGACACGGTTGTGTGCACATTCGTAACAAGAATGCATGTAAATACCAAGTACCGATTGGCTGCTGAGAGTAAGGCTTAAGGTTAATTTAAGTTTATAGAGATTAAACAATGGTGTAAATTAAGTGGAAATGAGGTAATAAGAGGATTGGGTGCATCAGTCTTGATTTGTGGAGAAAGTTTAGGATTATTGTTGTCATTTTGTGGAGAGGTTATGTAAGCTTGTTGTCAGTATATGTTTTGGCAATTTATAATGTAAGTTGCTATTGTAATGATATTAAGACTTGTTAAGAATTAAATTGCTTGCAAATTTCATGTAATGCATTTGGTTTAATGTAAGTAAATTAGTAGTTAATTTTACTGGGTTAAAGCATGGATAAGTTCAGGCAGTAAATAGCTTTGGAATGGGTGCTTTAAAAAGGTAAGTGAATACTGTGGATGGACTTTCATGAACTGTGTCACTAGCAGTCACGAGGAAGCAGTACTAGGTATATTATTTTCAAATATTTTTATGGGCTGCCATGAGCTAAATAAGCCATTATTTTATATTATGGAGTGTGTGTTGAATGGTGTTCACGTGCCATGGATGACGAATCAATTCCCACTGGTGGATTGGGAAGAAGATAGTTATAGACTTAGAAGAGGGCTAGATATGAGGACGCATTTTGAAAGATTGTGTTGGGTGCACTATGGTCTCCAGGCAAATGTATTCTAGGAGAGAAACGCTTGCGGGGAAATACTAAGGTACCTGCAGAAGACAAGAGAAGTAATTGTGTTTTTTGTGGTCGTGAAAGAGTGTGCAAAGGATTTTTTTGTCTTGCCTGAAAGCTTGTTTATTGTAGGTTTTTAAGGTCATACTTCGATTTTAAATGTGATTTTGTTAGGTTTTAAAGTAATGTACATCAGTGTTTTGAAGTTTTACTGTGCTGTTTGGTGGAAGTCTAAGAAGATTACTGTGATCAAGTGGTGTTGTTTTAAGACTATTTGACAAGACCTGAGTTGTATGTACTCTGAAACGTGGTTATTATTGATTGTTGTTGTCGATGATATTCCAGAATTTTTGTCGGAGGAAGATTCAGGTATACTCTGGAGCAAGTTTATGGAAGTTTTGCTGTCGTTATTTGTGTAATCTAATGTAATGTGACCGAGGCATTGTTTAAGTATTCTGGAGCAAGGTGAAGTATGGTTAATGTTAAATCTGGAGAAATGAATAATTTGGTTGAGGGTGACGTTTTATTTTGCATGCAGGACTCTGGTGAAAAAAATTTGGAGCACTCTGCGTTGTGATCCTCTTGCTTTCATTTTTGTATGTGTGTCGCTGGTAAGCCACAGGGAAAACAAATTTTTGTTGGTGTGATTTAGTTTTGTTTGTTGTATGTTTAAAATTTTCAAAATGTGCATTATGTTTATGTTTGTTAAGTAAATAAAAATTAACATGAAAGGGACTTAGATATATTAGAAAATGCTGTTAGTAACTGGAGAGAAGGAAAGGCCATGGGGAAGCAGATACCTTCTATGCCGAAGAAAAAGGCGCAGTGTTTCTGTTTGAATAAATAGACAACTGGCAGGGGACTGCTGCTGAACTAATCTTTACACCGAAGGAGGATAAAAAATCAAAAGCTAAGTGAAAAAAAGGCAGTTGATTATTTTAAAAAGGACTTTTACCGATTATAATTATTATTTTCTGTTAGAGTTTTCAGCATGATGTCCAGTGGAGGAGAGAAAACCAATAATATAATGTAACGTATCTTTTCGGCTATGTTAGGTTCGGCACATGTGTCAAATATTGAGAAATATTTGGAGACTCTTGAATTTGTGGCCAGGTGTAAACTGTGTAATGGAATTCTTTAAGACAGTGTTTAACATTTCTTCAGTGAAATATTTTAGTGTTGGACTGTTTAGACCAACTTATCGAGAGAAGGGCAGAGAGGTACAGAAGTTTGTCGAGTCGCGGGTGGGTAAACTGGTTGTGATTCAGTCGAATGGTTGCTATCCCCCTCCCCATTCTTTCCATCGTCTAGCGTACACTAACGGGATTTAAATAAATGTAAGAGAAAATAGGTGAAGATGAAGAAGTAGTTTAGGAGTTTTTAGAGTTTTTCGTTGTAGTGCAGGTTGTTACATTAGTGGTATGACTTTGTGTGTGGGTCAAGCAGGGCACTGCCTTAAGAGAAAAACGCCAAGAAATTGGGCGTTGCCTTACTGTGTTGAGAAGAGTAAAGAGTTCAAGACTCAAGGGACCGTGAAGAGGCCGATTACCTGCTATTGTGGCGAGAGAGGTCGCCGCCGAGTTGAAGTCAGCAGTCCTCGTGAACCATGTTCCCTCTCTCTTCCCTGTTAAGTTTCGGTCAAAAGAGTTCCTGACCTGTTTATTTATTCTTTGTTGGTTTTTTGGGAGATATGACGTATAATTTTACATGAGTCTTATAAGTTTGGATTTGGTTCTGAATATAACATTGTTTTTTATATAATTTGTAGTATACAGACCGCATATGGTTAAGTTGTATTGCCTTTCAGTTTATTTTGTGTATTTGAAAAGAGGAGCCGCAGTCGTAAAACTTTAAGTACTAACTGATGTAATTGCTGTTTTGTGAAGACACGTTTGCTGATGTGAGGAATAATTGTGATTCTGATTTAGGAAAATGTAGTGTGGTAACCACTGTAACAGTGTAGCATGATGAGCGAGAGTACTGAGATGGCGATTACTATATTGGACCCAAACCAATCAGAGATGTGTTTATTCCAAGATTTCTAAAGTGGGCAGTAGATGAGTCACATCACATAGACTGCTTCTGTCACCAAGCGCACTGCTTCAAAGATGTTATTTATGGAATACTGTATTAGCTTCGTAAATACCACAATGGATATAAACATTTATATATTTGTAATTAATGATTTACGCAGAACAGTCGGGTTCTTCAGACAGAGCAAGGGCTGTTGATGCTCCTATAGTGTTAGCTCATGATCTGCAGGCAGCCTGAAAAGTAAATAATGACAATGTTGTTGAGGAGTTTGTGTATTGTAAATGTGATGGAAATTATAATTAATTTGTTTGCAACCCAAAAGTTCACATTTTACTAGCTTGAGATAATCTTTGAAATAGCTGTGCAATGGGAGTGCATGACTGGATTTAGTTGGGTCGTTTGTTGTGTTTCTGTTCGTGTCTGATATCCAAGGTGTTTTTGTTTCGTCTCATTGTTGTGTAGCATCTTAATCTTAGGTTTCTTTTTAGATTTTTGTTATTTCATTTATTTTCTGTACATTCCTTGTTTTATTTGACCCAATTCTGTTTTTGGAATTTCACATTGTGTGTGTATCCTGTTGACTAAAGTATACTCTGCTCATTTATGTTTCCTGTCTAATTTTTAGTTTTCTTTTGACAATTAATTATTTCGCAATGGAGTATGTCCAAGCAACTAAATCAAATCTTGCTTGATATAGATTGTACGGTAGCTTGGGCGGTCACAAATTCACATAGTCAATGAGTAATATAAAAAAAACTAAAATTTGGGGCTTTATTTACTTTATCCCCGTCCCACCCAATTTCTGATCCGTAGTCAAAATACAAGGTTAATTTATTTTATATTTTAAGTCTAAAGATTATCTGGTTCCGGGAGCTAACATGTTTCCAGTTAGGATTGTGAAGGTCTATATTGTCGGTTACAATCTTTTAGTCTATATTTTAAGTTCACTACTCCTGGAAGCCGGCAGAGGTTGTCACTGCAGTGCTTGTAGATTGACTTGTAGGAAGTGACCCGGTAGTGCGCACAGGCCGATCACCTCACATTTATGTTGTGAGGAGGTAGTGATGAATACGGCCATGTCGCAGGGCTGTGGTGCGCTGTGGGTGCTTCTGGCACTTTGGTATGCGCGACCTGCTGTGGGTTTGACATTAGACATATATTATACAGAAGTGCAGACGCAAGAATAGTTTCTTGAAGCACAGCAGATTCCATTCGTGTAGTTTCCCCGCTATTGTGGAGGACAGTTAAACTGTGGCGTCAAACAACGTTGAGTAGCACTATCCTGTGGGACAGAGAAGGAGAGAATGTAGTGTCGGTTTGCAGTGATCGGTGCGTGTTTGTTGTGTAACATCGATGATTCGAGAGGCACAACCGTGATATACAAATACCTGCAGCCATGTTTCGACGAACCTTTTAGAGGTTTTGGTTCCAGCGAGCTGTTTGAACAAGTTGACATTTTGACAACTTTTTAGAGCATTCAGAATGACGATGCCTCAGCCCTATTTTGGCGTAGATTGCTTTTATCTTCTGAATTACTCGGTACACAGTAATTTTGCCAACACTGCAGTTTTGCTTGTGTGCGTAATATGTGGAAAACATGATTCATATTGACTTCGTTCTCAAAATGCTGGAGAAAATGTATGATTGCACTGGAATACTAACTGTTAGTTGGCTAGTATAAATTCATGTCGGCTTTCATAGCTTAAGGGAGCGGATCACCTCAGTTTTCAACGTCTTTATTTATTTTTATATTTGTACCAGATATTTTTTCTTATATTAGTCATAAATTGCGAGTAAACCTTCCTCTTAGATAATTTTTGTATCTCTCATAGTTTTTGCGTAATGAGTCGTAAACATGAAAAGTTGCACTTTATGGTTTTATGTACGTCACTAAAACCAACTGACATACCAAACCGAAAAAATTCACAACGTGTAACAATGTTGTAGGATATGATTTTAAATATATAAAAAAAAAATTTTTTTTTGTATTTAATTAATAAAAAATGCTGCATTTCGAAATTATAATTTTACAATTTCAACAATATTTTAAATGTACTAAAATATATAACCTTTTTCATATGTGTCAAATCATAGCCTACAAGGTTATTATACACTGTGAACATTTTCGGTTTGGTATGTCAGTTGGTTTTAGTGGCGTACACAAAACCTTTACAGTATATGTTTAAAATAAGAAGAGAAATTTCTGGTACAAATATAAAAATATAAAATTACGTTGAAAACTGATTTGAATCGCACCCTTAATCTGCTCGCATAGTCTTGGTATGTTAAGTGAGAAGACGCCGTTGTTTACTTCGTCCATCGCTAATTACTTGATACCACAAGATGACTCTCATATTGTTCGCTTAGTACTTACTTGCTGGACTGATGGCATGCACGTCAACATGATTTGCAAGAGTCAGGCCGTTTACATTTGAATTAGCCACAGTACAATAATGTACACTGCCGTCAGCACGCCAGCTCAGAATCTTAAGTAGGTATGTAATTTCTGTCCGAATTTACATGAATGGTTCATCACTGCAGAAGCCTGGGAGTCTATTGCAGCTGACACATTTCCACCACGTTGTCATGTCCGTCTATTTAGACAAAACGCGCATACATATGAAGTACTTAGAGCTTAGATTGTAAACAGAGCCGTAACTTTGGCCAAGGACCAAAAGCGCAATTCTGTAAATCATTAGATGTCGGATACCAATCGCTGAGAACTGTTAACTCGAACTTTCGTTACCTGTTTAAAAATGCGATTTTATAATTTCCGAATTCCTTAAGTCGTCTGCATCTTTCCTACAATCGTAGCTATGCAAGAAATATTTAACGAAAATAAAAGGTTAGTTATGAAGTTTTGCGTGGACTTTAGGTGACGTGTTGGTTCGAGCCTATTACTAACTTCCATTAATTACTTAAATCTATCAATACATACTAATCATAAACACATTTGATTCTGAGTTAGTGAAAATTTTGAACCATAACTCCTACTTTCTATTACACAGAAGTTGGCTATCAGGGCCTGATTATTGAGGATTGTTGCGTAAAAATTAAATATCACTTTACTACATTCTGGAGATGCTGTGACAGGTACACATTCAGCACTTCAAGTGTAACAAGTAATTTTGCGACTTCTTGTCGGATTTATTTCTCCGTAGTTTATAGTCCATGACAACATAGCTTTGTACATGAACAGAATATATTGTGTGGCCTATAATTAATTTTAATAATTTAATTAATGCTTCATTTCTAGAGATTCTGCGTTATTGAATTTTACTTGGTTTACTAGGACAGAAATATGTTGCTTGGTGATCTGGATGTAACTTTTGTGTACCAAACAAAATTTTTCTGAACTGTATTTAATAGGTGGTCAAGTAAAAGAGAAGCAATATGCATACGCTAACCTTGTCTATTCGTTCATTGTCTGCTGTTCCACTGAGTAGAAGCTAGTTGACTAATAGTCGGGGCTTGAGTATGCATAGTATAATGGATTCTAGCATACAGATAATTGAATTCGCGAAATTTTTCAGTCTATAAATAACCAATTGTGAAGTTATATATTTTTTGCTAAGTTATCATGAGTTTTTAATAACAAATAATAGATTTTAAACATTTGTGTTTTATGCACACATGTTTTAACAATGACCACTACAAACAATTATTTAATGTTGTTTTGTTTATATATTCGCTTCTGTCCATTGTGTGATGGTTATGTGCTGGGAGAGAAAGGGGCTTTGGGTTGGTTGAGGTTAGGTTTGGAACTTGCCTGGTGCGACAGTGGTTCAGATGTGCAAGCATTTCAGTACTAATAATTATTTCCTTATTCAGTTACACACTGCAGACAGTCATGTTGTGCACTTCCTAAGATGCGCTGACAAACTATACCAACTGAAGTTAAACAAGACAGTTGTTTCTGGTACTTTGTTGTGGAAAACTAAGTTCAATAAGTACTCTTTGGAGTGTTAATGACAAATACATTAAGATTTGAAATAATCCGCAACGAGATAAAAAATATTTAACCAGAATGTGAGAAACGTATTTTAATTATATTGACGTACCGGTATGCAATAAACCATTTCTAGGATATTTATAACTTTCGAAGTTGCCCCAAGTATTGGCAAATAAATATGAAAATGTGCTAGCTACTCACCTGTAGATAATGCAGTATGTAAATGTGCTTCTGCCGTCTCATTTTGTATTTTATCTTTCTTTGCTGAGAAGTCACAAAATTGTTTGTCACGACCTGTTACATTAGAATTAGTGGAATGTAGTTATCCTTCATAACCACGAGGATGCATAACATTGAGCAAGGCGTTTGGTTGAGTGAATAATTTTTTTTTCATAAGATTGACATTCTGACTCACAATATGTATGTCTAAAATTTACGAAGGACAAGGCAAGGAAAATATACCAAGAACACCACACTTACTCCCAATTACGTAGACCTACATATTTCCATCTGAACATTCCACAAGATTTACTACACGAACCACAGTTTCATCATTTAAAATACAAACTCCATTTTTTTTTCATCATTTGAATCCAATAAAAACAATGTATTACACACTTTCCTATGCTGATTACTTAACAAATATTTAAGTTCTTCAATTACAGGTCCTCCTTGGTATGGACTGTGAAATATGTAAACTTGTTTCTGTGGTACATATATTTAAGAATAATCAATCAATTCTCTTTCCTTAAACCGGTTTGCTAATTGCTGAAGAGGTTTATTACTTCATTCTTTCGAAGCATTTTATTGACACATGACATATTATTTAAATTTAAATGCACTTAATTTATATAATACGCCATATTGTTTTACATCCTCACAGAGATGCAACAGGTTGTGTATATTGTGAGATACAAACACCATAGATGATTTCGAAAGAAGCAACAAAATGTTTCAACAACGTGCTAGCGTAGTCAACGCAACTTTAATTTTGCGATAATGTATGACTTGCAAGTATTGCTATACGAACATGCAAGGTCTAGAAGTTCAGGTACATATCAGACTGCATTTTAAATTTAACAAACTTCTTATACTCACTCATGTTTTACGCCAGAATAATACTAATAAAATCGAGAACACTTTAGTCCTCATGCAATTACCAAAGTACCGAACCAGTAACTGTTTTCTAAGAACATCTGGGCAGGTATCGTCAGTAATCACCACAATGGGACCTTCCCGATGCTGCGCTGATAAGTGGACACATGTACTTCCAATTTCTGCAGTTGACTTTGCCAAAGTTCGTTGAGCATGTTTTGCTTGTGGTTCGACAACGTATGTGGTTTCTGCACGAACCGACTGTACACCTCCACATTACACAAGGACAAATAGTAATAATCTTATAATTGCCTTTCTAGCCTAGCGAGTTGGAAGTTGTGGGCCTGTTTCATAGCAAGTACAATCCCTAATCAGAGTTACATCCTACCGCATGTGTTTTCAGAAGTGTACGCTAGTCTTTGGTACACTGAAACACTTGTTGCAATGAAATGGGAGGCAGCCAAATTAAACAGTTTCTGTATAGTTTTTATGATGGTGTGAAATGTCATGATTTGTGATCAGATTTCAGTTAGTTTTTGTTATTATTTCCAACTCTCGTACGTAGTTTTACAATTTCTACAAAATATAAAGGTATGTCACAAATTTATGTCTGACGCCGTGCCGTAACCTTGTGCATTTAACTGCGGCACAAAATATCACGCGTAACGAATGAGTAATTCTGGATAAATATTAACTCATTAAGTTGGCAAATGCCATTATCAAGGATTATCGTTGAGCATTTTATCCATATTGGCTTCGAAAAAAGCGTAGAAATCAATTTATGTTTTCTGTGTTTATTTATCTACCACGCACTCTTGCTGTCAGAAGGAAAAATAGGCTTTTGAGATAAACTTCTTGTGTGTGTGTTTGCCTGTGTGTCTGTGTGTTGTGTGTTGTGTATGTCCCCCTAAAATAGTTTGTACCTGTTCAGTGTTTTTCTTCAAACTTGGTACACATATATTAATAAGTATCTTGAATTTAATTTTTGTGTATTAACGCTATGTCCCGTTCATATTTCCAAATTGGAATTTCATCAAATCGGTACACATAAAGTACTTAATATCGTGACTTGATTTTTGTGTATTTAATTCATACAGTGTGCATAATTACCAAATGACGGTCATTTTTATGAGTTTAACATAATTAGTTATACCTCAGGAAATATTTTTTCGAACTTCATCAATTTCAGTACACAGATACCACATAAGGGTCTGGCTGTCTCGTTGCGAATAGCTCCAGTCAAGACCGTGGCTGATAATGGTGAGCAGCATTGAACCAGGGGCATCATTTAGGGGGGCAGGGGGGGCAAATGCCCCATCTAGATTTAGAATTTTATATGTATTAGATATATTTTTATGTTTTGTTATTTAAATAATGCTAACTTAAGCACATAGAGCTGAAGTTTTATCACTAAAGTTTCTCATTTATACATGCTTAAGGGGTATTGATTCCTACTACCTTGGATTTATCCATTTCTTCTCGATAACTTCTGTTGCAGTCGATGTATCAAAGTTTTTGTCACGATAGGGCATAGATACTAACTTAGTCGACTTTCTGTAGTTGTTCTACCACTATACATTCATTATTTTGCAACGGGAAACTGCTGAAAAGGAAAAATTGCTTTATTTACGGGAGCGACTTCACAGGCCACAACATTAACAGAAACAATGCCATATGTATTCCAAAAGTGAATGAAACAATAAACTATGCCTTGTCAGCGTGAAAAAGGTAAAACAATGTGTCTATTCCCTGATTTATAAGAAAAACCTTAAAAATCGATCGGACAGGGATCAATCCCCCTTAATTAATAAAAAAGATACAACAAGGTTACTGTCACCGAAAAAAATAATCTTGCTCCCCCCCCTCCTAAACGAAAACTACAAATGATGCAGCTGCATTGAACCTTACCAGTCTGAACCCGAAAGAGGAGGAGATGATTATCCAAACTGTAACAGTGACAATAATATTCCAGAAACGGCAGGAAATGCAAACAGACGAACGTGGTGTTTATGTGGATAGTGTGCGACCATGGAAACATAAGAGGAAAGTGTGTGTTGTTGCGAAGTTAGTAATGTCAAAACTGTTGAGTCAAAACACCATCAGTGCATTACGCTTAGCCCGTCGTTTTAGACAGTGAAGAGTTAACAAGGACACGACACAATTTGACCCTCAAAACGAAAAGTATAACAAAGAAATGCCTTCTCATCACAGATAATCCATTAAACAGAGCTTGACGCTACGCTGCAAACACAGAGTTTGTTTCTTGGATAAATGTGTGGACTGCTATCGGCTACAGAAACAGAGAGGTAATTCCGTCTTGTGTCGTTACTGCTATACGAAAAAAGTATCCCGAGGAAGACGGTATCCACACCGGGCTCAAACTCGCAACTTCGACCAGGCTTCTTGTTTTACCAATGTAAAGATAGTTGCTTTTATTTGTCGCGTGTGATTGTTGCAAATATGACATGCAATATACACATTTACTTAGTTCATACGCAAAGTAAATAAATAATAAAACAAACTGCAGTACAATAATTGCAGAAACACAGACCCCAAATGTAGTAAAATAAATAAATTACATATGTACCTTTAATTTACAAATCTGGGCGGAATATTAAAAATCGACGTATCTCGTCTACGAACTGGGGTCCAGGAAGAGAGGTGATACGCTTCGGCACGTCCGTCGCTCTGTATAGGTCGTCATTCAGCTGCAAGCTTCGGTTGTAGTGAACCGCTTCCATGACTATGCTAAGGCTTGAGCACCACCAGTCGTGTTTTTACATTTGTATGTGTTCACACCAACCCATTTCTTCAAAGGTTTCGAATATTTTAGTTTCCGTCCGGTCTGGGGTCTGTCTAAATTATGATTGAAGTCTAATATGGACAATATTGTGCGAGCAACCATACAATCATAGCTGAAGTAGTTTCTTTTCGGCTTATATTTCAGTGCGACACTGTGAAATTATTCCAATATACCAGTGTCGCAATAATGTTTCGTTTGTCATTTCGTGCAAAAGTTTACTATCGTAGATGGTTTTCGAAAATACTTTATCTTCTTCCATATACTTTCTCATCCATTTCTTTCGTTTTCTTTCACATTCGCTAAGTTCACCAAGCGAACAACAATTTATATATTTACCGCCTGTCCAAGAGTGTGTGTCGGTGATATGTTTTAAAATTGAGGTAAATTTTTCAATCAGGGCATCTTCATTTCCCTCGTATGTCTTTGAAGACCACCACAGATGGATTACTCACCTAATACTTGTCCTTTTTGCAACACCACAAAATATACAACTTTCCCGTTGTCTGTGTCCATTGTCGTGCATGTTACATACTTAGCGTAGTACCCGAAAATGTTGTATACTCCATCACCTGCTATCCTGACTTCACTCGCATTTTCCAAAAGTAAACTTATTTCACTTAACTGAAATGTTTTAATTGCTGGGTCAACGTATTATTTAATTATTGCGTAAAATGTGTTATTGGAAATACTTTTCAATCCCAAAATATTTAAAAATTCTTTAAAC
>PNEQ01106522.1:64546-79975 GCA_003012365.1 Medauroidea extradentata
AACTAAGCAGTTGACCCATCCTTGTGAAGGGAGATTGGTTACTGGTACTTTGCCTTCCACAACCCTCTTCAATACAATCACAGCTAGTTGGTGATGGACAACTACGGCGAGTGAACCGCACGCGTTGCTTTCACATGACCGGCGATTTTTGATCCTCATTCTTGTCATTAGCTGACGATTGTTACTGTATATTTTTATAAACAATAGAAATACTAAAGTCCCCGTGAGAGGAATTTACCCATTTCACAGCGTCACAAATCGACAAAAAACTACACTTTACGCAAGGGCAGCCAAACACATTTTCAGAGATACGCATAACTCTTCAACTATATAAAATTGTTTTTCTGTATGTCTGTCGGTAGCGTAAGCATTCCTATATCATTCATCCGATTGTGATGAAGCTTTGGTTAGTTGTGCGAGCGCCCGCGGATGTAATGGCGGTGGGTAAGGGTGTTATCTAAAAAGTGTAAAATTTTCTCCATTTTCAAAAAAATATTCTAAAACTTTAATTAACCTTTATTTTCATAATTTTGCCCCAAATAGAATGAAAAAAAAAATAAGTTTCAGAAAATGAATGTACACATATTACTTATATTGTTATTTCTCACTTGTATTATAATTCTCTGTATCAATTTTAGTACAAAAATGTTAGTGACATAAAATATTAGCAATTATTATCAGAATCAATATTACATACGTAGTAATGTAAAGGTTATAGAAAAAACTTCAATAAAATAATGTATATAGTATATTGCTTTCATTTTTCAGAAAATTTAGTACAGTTAAGAGCAAGGTCAATACTTAGTGCAAGCTGTTGGTGACTTTCTTTTTGCAAAATTTTATTTTTTTAATTTTATATATATATATATATATATATATATATATATATATATATATATATATATATATATTTGTGCAAGATATGGTTTCTTTTATATGCATATATTGTGACTATTTTTTACCGCAATTATAATTTTTAATCTTTTGTAGTGTTTGTATAGGGGCATGTCAAAACCAGAATTCGAATAAGGCTATTTTATACAAGAAACGAAAACCAACTGAATTACAGAAATGAAGAAATTCACACTGAATAATATTGGCATCGGCTAAGTCAAGACACGTAAAAAATCATATTCAATATTAAATTATTATTTTTAAAAAATTGCTGAGTTTGGAATAAAAGAATTACAATTTTCTGACATTTTTTTTAATACAAAAATTAAATGTTTATCTCGTGGTTGTGTAGTAAAAAAATTTTTTTTTAATGTCTAGTTTAAATATATGGTTTGTTTTATTCAATTATAATTGCCCATTTCTTACTCAAATAACCTAAAAATAAAACATTTTGAGTGGCCCAAAGTCACCCCTGTTGTCACAAAGTACCCCGAGATTGTACTCCGAATTTTTGGGTGAATCCAAGAGACTGTGTTTGCTCAAAATAAAGCATGTGATGCACTAAAGTTATAATATTATTTTTAAATTTTCCTTTGAAACTTTATATATTTACGAATATACGTATGTATGCAATCATGTATATGCATATGTGTGTGTATTTACAGTACTTCGCGTTCATCTTGAAAGCCCTGCTAGGTTACAAACATTGAAGTACAAGTTAAGTGATGTGACTCCAATAAACCAGTAAGCTGAAATCTTGTAACTGTACTTAGTTGAGAAAACTATCAGGGTGTTATGTGAATGTGTCAGGGGCTGAAATTAATTTGATTTTCTCAGCGGCACCAGTTAGTTTCTGAGAAAAATACAGAGAGAATTATTTTTAACATTTGAATTATTTTCATCAAAATCAATAATTTTGTCTCATCACTAAACGGCCAATAAAACTGGCAACTTTGAGATACATCTTGTATCGTCATTAGAGCTAAGATTGTGCGTAAAAGTGCTCTTTGTTCTCCATATATTATGGATAATTATGTGTGTGTAAAATTGATGTAATCAGGATTGTACTTGAAATTTAAAGCAATAAACAAATAAGTGTTTTCAAGTAATGTGAAATATAAGTCATGTTAGCTTTCTGCAGATAATAATTGAAAAATTCCTTTACTAGGCTACATCAGAGAAAAAGGAAGTTTCATTTATTAAAAAACTGTTCTCTGTCTGATATTTCTAGTTATTATTTACTATTTTAACCTGATCATTTAGGTCAGTGATAAATTCTAAATAAAGCCGCTCTACTCTTGTATTACCAAATCGTATTAAGAATATGTGTATGTAATTTTTTTAAGTTAGTTAATTGTTTTATTTGGAGCATTTGGTTTCAAATACTGTCCTATTGAAGTGTACAAAAATTATGTTTTATTACAGCTAATACCAGCCAGGCTCAACTAACGTGGCCAGTCTTTCCATTGCCGGCTGCCTCAACGTGACTTTAAGCGTTGAAGGAATACATTTACTGCTTGATAATACAATAAGTGTTTCAGCGTGCCCGAAAGTAACACCTAAAATATAATTTGAAATTGCTATACTAAGTTTTTATTCATCATCCAAGAACTAATGTACAATATTAATATGAATAGTAATGGTGTGTGCAACGATTCAGACATCGTGTATTCTGACGAAATGCAAATAGTATGGCGAGTTAGCCAGGATACAACATAAAAAACTCTCATTATAAGTGGTTCGACAGAAACACTGTACCTAATTTGAATGCCAAATATTTGCTTATAGACTGTTCACAATATTGTTAGCACTGCTTATATTTTTCTTTCAGTTATTTTTGCTATCATTATTACCATTAGTAATATGGGAAATTCCCTGAAACTCAAAACCACTGTAAACGTTTCACCCCCTCACAAAACTTAACTCTTTGGCGTCTTTGGAGACGGTGATTTATGGTGAAAAGAATTTTGCCACAACTTGTTTCAATGCCTTACGTGCACACTTGCAATTCTGGCTCGTGGTTATTGGCAAAATATAATAGGGCAGAGGCGTGGCTTATTTGACTGCACCACTGTGATTTGCGAGTAGGATCCCGAGACACCGAAAGTTAAAAACTTCCGATCAATTACCATGCAGTAGAGAAACCGGTGTGGACATAAGGCATTGAAACAAATTGCTGCAGAATTATTTTTACCAAAAATCACGTGCTCTAGTTATTGCAAATGTTCGGGAATGATCAGTTGAAAATTAGCATCCTGTACATGGTTTGGAACTTTTGACACTCATAGCATTATAACAATTCCTGCAGTCCTACTTTGCGTGCGTAGTAAGTGCCACTCAAACGGTATGTAGGCACCCTCACTAATATAAAGAAAATGGTTTGTCAAATTGAAACTTCTGACAGTTACATGGCTGGTTACAAAACTAAATGTCGTAGTTTATATCTTGTATTGCTCGCACAAGCCTGAAGTGATAACAATGAAGACGCAGTTGTTTACTGGCCAGATAACGTAAGATAACTATTACATTGCTCAATGAGTACTGACTCCTAACATGATTAGAAGAACAGATGTGACGGAAGCGAAAATAATTTGAAAGTGTCATGTCACATGCCCTTTATGTTCTATATTTGAACTAGCCGTAGTACAGCAGCGTACACTACTGTCAGCGCGCCAGTTAAGAGACCTAGGCGGGCAAGCCATTTTCGTCCTAATTGAGATGGACGCTTCAGCACTATACCGTATTTAACGCTTCCGAGCTTATGACGCTGTTGCAGACTGCCTGTTTCCGACTAAGTTGTAACCTCGGTGTCAATATGGATAGAAACAGCAAACACGCGAACTAATCAGAACTGTTAATACAGTCATAATACGAGGCTCGGCACAAGGTTCGCCAATTAGAAAATGAAGTGGGTGATAATGAGAATATTCGTAGACGGTCTGAGACCAACCCGTCTTTTATCAGAGATTGTAAATTTAGATTTACGTTATGTATGTATGTTTACGTAAAGAAACAAATATTTATATAAAAGCTAAGCAATCTTGTACGGCCTTAATATGTATGAGGAGAACAAGAAATTAAAAAGTTGGTAGTTGAGACAATGTACAGTAATTATATTATCTTAATTTCGTATTGCGTAAGGGCCAGAAATACTGCCGAAGGGGCCCTGCAAGGTGCACAGACACCAGGTATATGAGTGAATATCCAAATCGCTCGATTAATATTCTTGCTAACTGTGGCTATTTTGTGATTCACCTTCAAATCTTCGCATATATTTCACACGTCCGCTTGTGATCTGCCAAAAAAACTTATTATATTTTTATTGAATTCAAGTGTAATTCGTATGTTTTAAGGTGTTTTGCATTAAAACAACTAATACATTTTTACATTAAATGAGCATCCGAATACACAATCAGAGAAGTGAGCCAAATTAAGGTAACCAAGTTTGTATATTTGTTTCTCGTCTCTAACCAAGATATGCCGTACCTTCGTCTGTGTTACTGCAAGCAAGCAAAAAAATACTGTGTTACATACCTTAATTCCAGTATTACGAATAACGACGTTAAATGTGAATGCAAATTGTCTTCCTATATTTTTAATGTGCCATTCCAAACCTAGGTCGATACGATTCTTGTCATCGAGATTAAAGCATATTATAAGAAGTTTTATTTTAACGTCATCAGTAACCTTGTCGAAGCATTTCAATATTCATTTAACAAATTCAGTTAAGATATACACACTAAAGTATTTAATAAAATTTGTTAGGTTTCATTAAAATAATATTTTATTATATGCCTTAGGCCATGTTAGGTAAGTTGATTCACACTTAAATTAAAAATATTAAAACTTTATTAAATTACTGTTTTTAAAAATTTTAAAGCAAAGATCAGTCATAAAATGCACATTCCTATAGAGGCGTTTGCCAAAATAACTAACCGTTCTTTCACAATAACATTTTATTATCTTAATTTTATTATTACGCCAATCTTAAAAGACTCTGTGACTGTAAAAATAATAAAAAGTACGACGTTTATTGCTGCCAATTTTTAAACATTATGCCGTATTTGTGACAACACATTGTAGGATACTTCCATACAAAAATTATTTCCCTTGATATGTTAAGATATACACAGTTCTGAATTTTACAAAATTTATTATTAGAAGAATTTATTAAAATAATATTTATTATATTATTTAGGCCATGATAGGTAAGTTAATTCACATTGAACAAAATTTCAAAACATTATTAAACGACAGTTTAAAAAAAAAACATTAAGTGCGAAGGTCAGTCATAAAATGCACAGTTCTATGAAGGCGTTTTGCAAAATAACATACCATCCATCTACAAAAACATTTAATTTTCTTGATTTTATTGTTACGACAAAACTGATGACGCTGTGACTACAAAAATAATACAAACTACGAGGCTTATTGCTGCCGAGAAATTTGTTCCATGTTATAACATATTTCTGACAACACAATATACAGATACTTCTATAGAAAAATAATTTTTCATTATTTTTAATTGCTATAAAAATAACTAGGTGTTGCCACAAATGTGTTCAAACTTAATAACTGAAAATTTGTACAGTATTTCAGACATATTAATTTGTAAATTACTTTTTTATATTCTACCATGAGATGTAATAACCATCTCTTGCCTACAGATGTTTGTCTTATCATTTATGACACATATTTAACACATTTTGTAAACACGAATGGTTTATTTCATATGCTGTATTATAGAAAAAAAAACTGAAACTTCCTGGTCTGGTTCTTCATTTTCGCGGGACCTAAAGCTACTCTCCATAAAGGAAATTATTGTTCACTTTTTTTTGTTACCCTGTCATAGTACTAGACGGGAATGACGGCCATGATGTCATCCAAGAAGGCGGCAGTGACATCATCCAAAATGGCGGTAGTGACATCATCCAAAATGGCGGTAGTGACATCATCCAAAAAGGCGGCCGTGATATAATCACTGGATCCGACATTCCGATCCCAGTTCCCATGCCCCAAACTCCCCTAAATTGTACTACTAATACTAAATACACCGCAAAATGGTTCGGTTTAAATGCTGGGATATGTGGCCGCAGAGTGTGTGAGTGAGCCGAGAGGTTTCGGTCAGCACTTAAAATCGAGGTCTTTAGCGCTGGTGGGGGTGGAATGATGGGAGTATGGAGCAGTGTCGGAATGAATGAGTGGGGGAAACAGAAGATCCCTGAGAAAAATCGTCGACCAGTGGCACATGCCACGTGCCACATGCGATAATCCGGGGACCTTCCCCACAGGGAATCGAACCCGGATCGTCTTGCTGGGCGCAGAGTGGGGGTCCAGACATTGAAACTGAAGGCAGGGGCAGAACGGAGAGGAGGAAGGTAGCTACAGGCCACCTGTAATGAAGAAACTGTAATGGAATAGATTGAAGGACAGACGTAGAGTTCAAAGATTGAACAGCATTAACAGAGTTGTTAATGTAGAAGAAGACTGGGGAGGGTAATATTGTCACCTAATTAAGGAATGGTTTAAAGGGAGAGGAAAGAACAGTGACAAGATTCAAAGGGTATGGAAGATAATTAAGCAGGAAAGGCAATCTATGTCCGTGAGGTTGGTGAGGAAATAGAATGTTGTTGCAGGAACAATTAGTGATTAACTATGGGGCGTTGGAAGTTTCACGAACGGTTTGGAGAGGAAATTCAAGAGGGTCAGGAAGTGTTTGGAGAGGGTGGTCTAAATGTGCAGGAAAGTATTGGAGAAGGTGGTCTAGAGGGGCAGGAAATGTTTGTAGAGGGTGGTCTAGAGGGGCAGGAAAGGTTTGGAGAGGGTGGTCTAGAGGGGCAGGAAGGGTTTGGAGAGGGTGGTCTAGAGGGGCAGGAAGTGTTTGGAGAGGGTGGTCTAGAGGGGTAGGAAAGGATTGGAGAGGGTGGTCTAGAGGGGCATTAATGGTTTGGAGAGGGTGATCTTGAGGGACAGGAAGTGTTTGGAGAAAGTGGTCTAGAGGAGCAGGAAGTGTTTTGAGATGGTTGTCTAGAGGGGTAGGAAAGGATTGGAGAGGGTGGTCTAGAGGGGCATTAATGGTTTGGAGAGGGTGATCTTGAGGGACAGGAAGTGTTTGGAGAAAGTGGTCTAGAGGAGCAGGAAGTGTTTGGGGAAAGTGGTCTAGAGGAGCAGGACGTGTTTGGAGGGAGTGGTCTAGAATGGCAGTAAGTGGTTGGAGTAGGTGGTCTAGTGGGACAGGAAGGTTTTGGAGAGGATGGTCTTGAGGGGCAGGAAATGTTTGGAGAGGGTGGTCTAGAGGGGCAGGAAGTGTTTGGAGAGGGTGGTCTAGAATGGCAGGAAGTGTTTGGAGTGGATGGCCTAAAGGAGCAGGAAGGTTTTGGAGAGGGTGGTTTTGAGGAGCAGGAAATGTTTGGAGTGGGTGGTCTTGAGGGACAGGAAGTGTTTGGGGAAAGTGGTCTAGACGGTCAGGAAATGTTTGGAGAGGGTGGTCTAGAGGTGCATGAAATTTTGAAGAAGGTTGTCTAGAGGGGCCGAAAATGTTTGGAGTAGGTGGTCTTAGTTCTTGGCTGAATCGATGGCTAATGTGTAACAAACAGAATAAAACACCTTCAATGTATTAAAATATTTAATTTATTTAAGCCTACACGAACGAACATTTGAATCGCTTATATATGAAAGGGCATAAGTCAGTACACCCGAAGTTGTGAGAAAAAAACTACTTCGCAATATCAATTCCGTATTTTATACAACACATACAATATGTCCTCATTACTCTGTAACTAACTGTCAAAATATTGACAAATGCATGTCTGATAATTATTTAATTTACAGTGTGAAAAAAATTGTTCACTATAACAGACTTAAGCCCTTTCACAACTTTACCTCCCAATCTAACAGAAGTGTTTTAGTAAAATCTCTAAATACAACAGCAGCGATGTAATCAAACCTACACTTTGTTTGGTAATCATGTACAACATGTTAGAATTTATTGGTTTGTGAATATACACCATTGCCCATGCATGATTTTGTAGCGTATGTCCACAAACCAATATATTCTAATTCTATACTCCGATTGCAACAAACATTTAAAATCTCACGTACAACATGCTGTAAAATATTTTACACTATTTTGTGATACATTAAGACTTAACACCATAGACGTATGTCTTTTCATAACCTTGGATGGATTCTGATCCAACAAAAGTGATGTAATGAAAATATCCAATCGAACAATAATGACATAATTAACCCTACACTTAATTTGGTAAATATGTACAACATGGTATTTAACATTTCACGCTGATTTCTGCAATAGTAATGCTGTTGCATTGTAGATTCGCTTAGTCTATTTGTTAGGTTGGTCACTGGATAATTTGATCATATAAGTTTTTGTGCTCAGCTGGAATGTAACCGAGAAACTTATTTAAAGTATGTTATCGTGTTTACATTAATTGTAAATTTTTGCATGGGATATGCCTTTTCTACATATAATCAAAATTTAACCCTAATATGCAATAATTCGTTGCGCCATATTTTTTTTTGTTTCTTTCATACTTTTGTAGAACTTGTTACTCATTCATTCATGAACTGCCAGATCCATCGAAGCTACACGATTAGCACAATCATTTAGATTAGGATTTTTTATCCTGCTCTTCAGTTGTTCACTTCTCCACAGGTGTCTCTGTGGTCTTCTAAAATGGAGATTGAAATTTTTCGTGAAAACCTTGTAATAGAAAGAATGTTTAGCTTCGGAATCGGGACATTTCTCTTTGAAAATTGTATGAATTTTCTATATGTCCAACTGTGCACCGATATATTTAAATTCTTTGGATCTGTGACTGCTGCCTTGACAGGAAATGAAGATAAGTGATATTTTATAACCTGAACATCGCCAGCAGCTACTGCTTGGTATTGCTGTCCCTGCGTGTCTTTCGCAGATTGTTCAAGAAGTAACAATATTTGTTGTCTCCTCATCCCTCTTCACAGATATCTCATATAATCAAATTAATGATTTTTTGCACACTTCCACTCTTCGTTCGTCAATCATGGCACGGAATTCGAAGGATGGGGACCTTTTACCCGACTCGTCACCTTTCCTCGGTCGGCGATGTTTAACTGGAACAGCTTCAAGCAACCCTTGAAGGAAAAATGCCTTGCTCATTCTAACTTCAATATGAATGTGTGACACCCAATAGTACGCCCTTCCGTTCAATTTCAATCATGTCATAGCATTTTCTCGCTCATCTAAAACAAAAGAAAATATTCAATTGCATTAGTTGTGCAAGTAGTAATAAGATTTTAGGATGTTTAAGATTTTACGACTTTATGATTTTAGGAATTTAGGATTTTTGGATTTCAGGTTATAGGTTGTTTGTAGTTTCAGTTTAACATTTTGCGATCGTGTATAAAATAATTTTTATTGTTCTGAGAAATAGTGAGTTAAAGAAGCACGTTAATGAGATAAATGCTAAGGTAGTAGAATGAATACAAACCACGACGTAGTTATTGAACTTAGTAGTGTAGCTGAATGGGATTTTGTAACGTGTCCAGAAGCTTTTAGGGTCGTTAGAATTACAATCGACGAGTCAAATAAAATATTTCGTGAGAGAGGAGACGCGACCGACTACAACGAACATTGTTATTGTAGATGCTCATATCGTTTTAATGTTGAATATGTGCATGGCCCAGCCAGTAATAGGAAAAATGGCACCATTAAAATGTGATGCAGATTTGGAAGACATCACACCGCGTACTTGGGTTAGGATTGAGTTTTGCCATAATTATTTAGATTCTGCGCCACTTCTTTGTTGTGTATTGCAGCAACATTAGAACGTGATGCTACGTAGTTCATTGTTTAATAGAAAGGAAGGTGAAGTAATTGACTTCACAGTAGTGTCCATTATTTTTGTTTTGACCTAAAGTGAGGAAGCTATGAAAGGCTTAGAGGACTACTCATATAATTTGATACAGAGATTTTTCAAGAAACATACTTCCTTTAACTTAGCCCAAGTAGAACATTTTCGTGAGAAGCTTAATGATTTAACAACAGGTTCCCATCATGAGTGTGTCATAAGATGTAAGTGGACTCGTCGTCCTTGGGAGATGCGCACGCAAGAAGATGGTAGAGAACCGACACATAGTGATGGGCGTGTCGGAAGGATCGTTGCCAGGGTCGCTCCAGAGAATATTATAGAGGAACCTCCTCTGAAAGCGTCTGGAAATTATGTGAGGGCTATTACAAAGGTGTTAAACATGTCAGACGAGATGCTTGTTGTGCAAAAGTGTACAGTTATATGATATGCCACACTTGATGAAACTGCTGGAGTGCTATGCGTAAGAAATTGTGTTCCCCGTAGATCAATGATAATTGTTGTGAGACTGATTCGGATAGAGATTTGAGCGCGGCACGCACAGAACCACAGAGAAAAATCCTTACATTAGTCCCTGATGAGAAAAATAGTTGTACATGCCCGCTTTCATGTTCCGAAGCTAGAGTAATTCCCTCGAGCGGAGTGAGTCGTGGTAAGAGAAATAAATGTAAAGTGTCAGGTGAAGTGACCACAAACAACACGGATCGTTGTTTAAACCATCATGTAGACAATCAAGCTAAATTAGGAGTTCAGTCGAGAGAAATGTTAGGAGAGACAGTGAATCCGAATCAAAGTAGAAATCCCGAATCCTGTGTTGTAAAAGTAAAATGTCTTATAGCGAAGGTTGTAAAAGTAAAATGCCTGAAAGTAACGAAAGTTGAGAAAATAAAGTGTCTGAGATGAGTGAAAGTTGTAAAAATAATGCAGAAAGTGAGGATATAGTAAATTGTGAGAATATTATAAACTGTGAAAATGAGAATTATAGGAAGTATGAAGACCGCTATAATGAGCTATATAAAAGTTATGAACTTTGTGAAAATATTGAAAATCGCGAGAATAACTGTAGTACCTAGGAGAGTAATAAGTTTATAAGAGAAAATTTTAATATTGCTGATAGCAGGTATACTTCTAGCTAAACTAGGACCAACCTGGACATAATATTGGTTAAAAATGGTAGAAACTTGATATTTTTCTATAACAATATTATTATTATCATTTATAGAATAAAAAATTGGTTTTTTATTGTTGTTCTTTCTTACGAGTGTATTATCTGCCAAGAGCCCTTTGGATCATTCTTGGTTTGATTTAATTTGTTTCTATAATACGATTTTTTAAAGTTTCTTTTCATTAATGTAATAGAATTTCTCAATAAAAGATATTCATTTTTAAGATGATTGTTGTTCGGGTATTTCTTAGTTTTGCTGTACAAAATATTTTTCCTTTTGATTAACAACGTAAATTCATTAGTTATCCATTCAGGTTGTGAACCTCTTATATTTTTTATTTTCTTGTGTTGAATGTGCAATTCATATTTTTTTATACCTATGTTTATGTAATTATATAATTCATCGAGATAATTATTTATATTAATTGTGTCACAGTGAGGAAACTCACATTTGTTAAAATAATCATTGATTCCCTTATAATCTAATTTAATCAGAGGAGGACAGCCTCCTTTTGGATTGCAGTCCTTTTGTATTGTGAAGTTATCAGCAATAATATTCATTAGTATTATATTATGGTCACTTAGGTCACACAATATATTATTAACTATGAGAGTGAATGTATTATTATTAATAAGTATATGGTCAATTAAACTAGATTCATTAGGATTATTTATGTTTAATCTTGTAGGTATACGTTTATTACACACAATTAAACCAAAAGATTAACAAAAAAGATTATATTTTTTTGCTGCTAAATTGTCTTTGTTTAAAATATTTGCATTAGTATCTCCAGCAAATATAAGATTTTTATGAGCATACGGCAAAACTATGTGCTCTAAATCTTCAAGAAAGTTTGTTAGATTTTGTACATTGGGATTATAAACTTCCAATATATTAAACTTAAATTGACCTTTCTCTGTCTCTATCATAATAATACACTCTCTACATGTTGAAGTATATTGCAACTCCAGCTCTGATGGCAGAAAATAGCTAAACCTCCTCCTATTCTGTTTTTTCGACAAGGAAAGACAGGATTATAATCATGGATATTAAAATATTTACAGTCTTCTTCATTGAGCCGTGTCTCTGTTAAGACAATAAAATCTACTTTATTAAGACTAAGAAATATTTCTTCAAGATCGTCCAGTTTATTTTTTATACTTCTTATATTTAATGTAATTATACTATTTCCAGGAAGATGTGATTGATTTAGATATTGATCAATATTTAAACAATGTTTTTCAACAATATCATAACACTGAACACCATCATTAAGATCTTCAACACTCTTGTTAATTTCATTAATATAATTATTATCAATTATAAGTTTAGAAACATCAAACTCCTACTATCACCATTAGTTAGAATTTTCTACAGTATTGAGCCATGTCAACTAGATCGTCCTAGAAGCATCATTTTTTTACAAGAATTTTACAGTCATTTGTCCATAAATATTTATAACCTTTTTGCTTTTAATCTCTAGCTCTTTTAAACAAGAATTTGTTCGCTGGTGTAAGGTGCTAATTTATATATATATTTCTAACAGTTACCTTAGGCAAAATCTCACTTGTAGTGATGTTACGATAATTCCTCTTGGCTTTTATCGAGTCATCCTTCTTCCACCTGTTGCAAAATTTTACCAGAATAGGTTTTGGAATCTCTGGTTTTGATGATGGGATTCGGTGCACAACAACCAATTCACTTTTACTTAATTCAACTTTCAAAAAAGCAACAATTTTACTCACAATGTCATACATATCTTCTTCTCGTTGTTCCGGTACCCCATGAATTTCTATATTGTTGCGACGCGAACATTGTTGTAGATCCATCACTTCTTTTTTTATTTCAACTTGAGCTTTAGAGGTTATATTGACACTATTGGCAAGGTTAGCAATTTGTTTGTTACCATTGTCAATAGAGTTTTGTATTTGAGAGTTAAAAACTTTTATCTCTTCAAATTTTCTATTAATAAAATTCAATGATGATTTGATCTCTTCTAAATCCTTTTTACCTTGATTTACCATATTTTTTTGCTCATCACTCCATGCTTCTAGCTTCACCATATCGTTGTTGTTTTTCATCACAAGTCAGTCATTACGATTGCACAACCACTTCTTTTTTTGATCCGTTGCTAATTCTTGAAATTGTTTGGTGGTAAGTTTAGCGCAACTTTTGTGAAACCATTGAAGACAATTTGAATCACATTGGATTACTTCTTCGTCATACTTTACAGGTTTTCCACAGGGAGCACAAAAACAGGTATCAGCTGTTGACGCCATGATGGATAGGATCAGTGAAAGGTATGATTTATGTCAATTAAATTCAAATTCCGTAGGAATGATAACATATAACGAATTAATTGTAATGTTTCATATCCGGTCTAGATTCATAAGTTAAGGTTTATAGCCGAATTAAGTTCGCATGCGTTCAAAAAGTTAACCCACCAGGCTAATAGCTTGGATGCGTTAGCAAAACTTGGCTCTTACAGACTGGCGATCGAATGTTCTGGTAGCTGGGAAAATAATACAGCAGTTCAACTTTTCCTATAAAATAACTTTTTCCTCCAACGATTGTTACTATTCTCGTGATCGGCCGTAAAATTACAGCCGTCGTATTGCCAATCCTGGGCGAGTTTCGTAAGACCCTGCTCAACACCCGAATTATTGTCAATCACGAGTGTCTTTCGATCTCCTACTGGCTAATGATGTTGCCACAGCATGTGAAATAGCAAAAAACACTACAACTACTGAGGTTTTGTTGCAGACTGCAAACTATTGTCTGCAATTTTTAACTTAAAGAACTTATTTATTTTAATGTTAACCTTGTACCATTGTACGCAATACATAGACATAATCATTATATACATAAACTGTATTTTGGTCGTTAATAGCAGCCTACCTTGATTTGTCAGATGGCGATATACAAATTAATTTATCCGCAGTAAATGCAAATTTATTGCTGCGCAAAGGAAATAGTGTACACATTTATTCTCTTTGGAGTTCCACCCATTCCCGTTTTTGTCATCTAAACCATTTCAATTACACATCTAACCGGTCCGAACATAGTCGCTGTAGTTTTTAAGTCACACAGAATAAAATGTACAGTATGGTGACGTCATAGTGACATCAACACGGCGGTTCACGTTATACCGCGCAAAACTGACTGATATTTTAGTTTATCATTTTCTCGAGTTATATAGACGCAAAGAAATAACGTATGGTGCCGTTAGTAGTATATTTTGGTATGTTCTGGGACATGGGACCTGGGACAGGATCGTAGGATCCGCGGATGACGTCACCGCCGCCATCTTGGATGATGGAACCACCGCCATTTTGGATGACGTCACCGGCCGCCATATTTGATGACGTCACTTTAGAATTTTTCCAAAATTTCCCAAAATTCTAAAAATTTAAAAATTATTAAATTTTATGCCCGCCATCTTGTTTCCGGCATCCATCTTGTTCGCAATACCTAACGTCAATTGTTTTACTTAAATGTAGGCAACCTTCTTGAAGGGGTTTCTTCCGAGTCTTCCGAAATTTTTTCTAATTCATATTCCTATCCACTCATACCTCATAATGTAAAAACGAATTTATAGTAAACATATGTTAAGTAATTTACATTACCACAGCTGAACGAAGTCCCCCACCCTTCCCCAGCTAAGAACCTAAACCCGACTCATATCTTAGCAATCCCCGAACTATTACCATAAAATCCAATAAAATAAAATATAGGGATTTTCTCCGAGTCTACGGAAAATTTTTTCTAATTTTCATTCCAACCTAACCTCACTTTCACCTCATACCATAAAACATATCTTTAACAAATTTAATTTAAGTAATGAACTATATCACACCTAGGCGAGCTCTCCCACCACACCTCCTACCTATTCCCGAACGATTTACAATAAACCCAATAAAGCATTGGAGTTTCTCCTAGTTTACCGAAAATTTTTCGATTTCGAATTCCTACCACCCTCCACTCACACCTCATACAGAAAATATTTATTTCGATTAAATTAAAAAAATAACCAACACTATATGCATAGATAAGGCGTCCTTAGTACCCCACCATATTTTACACTCAAGTCACTGACAGACACCTCCCCCTCCCCTTATCATCGCCAACCTGTTTTGACCTTCACCTTTCTCCCCAAGTCACTACATGCACGCGAATCACATGCTCATCACGTGACACTCCTCCCCTCCATCCCATGATGTCATCCTGCACCACCTTCCCCTCCTCGCCGAGTCAGCACATACATGGTCGCAGTATGGTGCAATATTAACCTTGCGACTCCCCCCTCCCTCCCCCATCACATGTGTCATCACATTCCTGAGACGTGACATCATATTGGTGTCGCAACATGGCACAACTCTGTAGGTAACTTTCAACATCTTTCTCATGAGCACATTTCCCCCCACAACACTCCTCGCTTCTCCCCTTCTAGCTGTTTCAGCACATTACATGTTTCACAGTATGGTGCAATACCAACCTTT
>PNEQ01106523.1:0-37647 GCA_003012365.1 Medauroidea extradentata
AGACATGATAGTTTATCGCGGGAAAACTTGACTATTCGCTGGGTTTCAATGAACGTTCAGCTTACTAGAAGATTACTGGCTTTAGTTTGTACTTGGATCTGTTGCCCTATTTGACTGAGTCAATAAGAATCCTGATATTGTAATATTCGATGCTTATTATTGGTCTGCGGACAGCAACGTTGTGTCACACGTATATCACCCAAGCACGTGTGTTGCAATATACCACAGAGTTGTCAAGTGTAGGTTGGTACAAAATATTTTCGCGATATACCATCATCTCTTTAATTATTGTGAACTACCTGTACGTAGCTATGACATTGCACGTTTGTTTGAAGCTTGTATCTTACTGACTCGTAAGCAATGTGCACGCCTTCCAGTTTACTAGTGGATATGTGCGCTGATGTCCTCGGTGTCCAGGGTCTCACAAATACATACATTCACCAGTGATATACTGACAAATAACGTCTTGTGTTTGTGAGTGTGAATATGCACGTTTTTTGTATAATTTGTCTTCCTTTATGCCAAGTAAAATGACTGATTACACTTTTTTCTATAATTATTTTATTATTATGTTTTAATGCAATTGCCAGTATGTGGTTTAAAACAAGAAAAGTAAATCTCGCTTAAGGGCTTTCCTGTGGGAAAATACCAAAGTTTCACATCTGTATACAATAGCGTTAGTTTTGTACACATTACTCGAGAGTATAATTGTCTCTTACGGAGGAAAATAAGCTCAGCAAGTTTTCTCGCAGTGGCATTTCAAAGGCAATATTTGCATATTTTTTCTTCATATTAATCATGAAAACCAATAAACATGATTAAATGAAAAAAATCACATCAAAACTACATGTCGCGGTCTACGGTTTGAAGCATATAAAAACCCTTCGTAAAAAAATTCTATTTAAAAAGAAATAGCTAAAAGTAAAAAAAATGTTTTTTTAAACACAAATAATTTTTTTTTCATGGGTTTTTATATACTTCAAGCCGTGGAACGTGACGCGTAGCTTCGATGAGGTATTTTTTTTAATTTCCATATTTTTACTGGTTTTCAAATTTTATATGAAGTAAAAATATTAAAATTTTTACTTTGAAATGTTACTATGGGGAAACTGGATGAGGTAATTTATTTTTCGTAAGATGAAAATATACTCCAAATCTGTATAAAACTAACACTAGGAATTTCATATAAATATAAAATTGTAATTTTTCTCCTACTTGAGCACCCTCAATTACGCCACAACAACTAAGGCAAATTAATAAGTATGCTCGCTTGCAAAGCGAATTGTTATATTTGCTAACTACTCTAGAAGGGTTCTGCACCCCAGTTCCGCTTCTGTACGCTCGACTGCTCTGTGCACTCCCGTTTCTAGTCGACCGAGCACCCCCCCCCCTTCTCAACCCTCCTTAGGCACGTGTCGCTACTCCCACAGTTCGCCTTAAGAGTCTCTGTTTTTTTTTTACGTCGCCGGCTTACGCCTCAGCCACATGGCGGTAATTATTTGAAACTTCGCCAAGTAAAATTGGGTTTCAATTCCAGAGCTTCGGTTCACCCCCCCCCCCCCCTTCTTTTTAGGGCCGCTACCCCCTAACCTAATTCATATTTGAATGGTGCGGCCACACACAGAACCCAGTTATATATACCGCGCCGAGGGGCTGGTGATAACTCTAACGCGACTTGAGGGAGGCAATGCCTCGTCTTATAAAAAAACAGGAGAGAAAGGGAGAGAGAAGGAGAGATTAAAAGGAAACACGGGCTGAATAATAGGGCGAGATGGGTCGGCTTCAGGGGAGCGCGCAGGCCGAGTCGGGATATGGCGTCTGGCAAGCTTCCCATCTTGCGGCCTCTCGGAAAATTACATTTGCCTGTTTTTACCGCCCTCCCTGTCCCACCCCTCCCCACGGTCCCTCTTTTCTTCCATTCTTCCTTCACGCCCCTCCGTTCTCTTATCCATCGCCTTTTTTTCTTCCCGTGTTTGTGTGAAACTCGCATTCTTCGCTTCCTCGCTTCCTTCGCGACTTGCCTGTTCCCAGTTTCTATTTTTTTTTATTCGTCTCCACGCATCTCTTTCAAAGCGGGGAGAGACTTTGCACATGCTTAGCTCGAGCAGACGTCGTGTGTGTGTGTGTGTCGGCTTGAGTATCGATAATGAAAAATACAGAAGAGGAACAGTCACGTGTGTCGGAAATGCCGGGAATTGATCATTGTTGACAGCAAACATGTGGAGCTAGGGAGAATAAACTCATATACACAAATACACGCCTTGTAAACAGCGGTTCCTAAGCTAGCACAACTCATATATAGGCCGTTCACGATAAAGTGAGCACTGCGTAATGTTTTCTTTCAGCTGTTTTGCCGCCATCTTTAGTATTTTTAATATGAAAACTTCCACGTAACTGAAAACCAGTGTAAACGTTTCAACACTCTCAAAAGTTTATTTCTATTGACCCAACGAAACCTATTTTTAATTAATTTCAAGTTCTGCTGAGTGTCTAGTTTATAGTGAACAGCCTATACAGTTGTATTTGTTCTGTAGGTGTAACTGCTCTACTATTAAAAAACAGATGATCAAATTTTCTGACGACAAAGTGTTGTATGTGACAAGAGAATGGCTACCGCCGTTATCTTCAGGGTATTCTCATCCTTGCGTCACGGTTCACAGTCACAAAACACATTATTCCAAGAACTATAATTTAATTTCAGTTCGTTTCCCATATTTTCCAAACAATACTAATAAAAACCGTTATTCTCAAGGGTTTTACGTGGGGATCCCTGATTTAACTGAAAATATGTCTGCATCAGTTTGTTTGAGTGTCTCGTGTGCACAAATGCAGCTATGCTTCGTGGTCAGTGATTGGCTGAATTTAACTGTCACGTGTCTTAAGGAGTATTGATCCCTACCACCTTGGATTTATCTGTTGATTCTCGATAACTTCTGTTCCAGTCGACGTATCAAAATTTTTGTCATGACAGGGCATAGATACAAACTTAATCGATTTTCTGTAATTGCTGGAACCATAATATTCATTATTTTGGAACGGGAAACAGCTGAAAAGGAAAAATTGCTTTATTCACAGGAGCTACTACAGAGGCCACAAAATTAACAGAAACAATGCCATATGGATTCTAAAAGTGAATGAAACAATAAACTATGCCTTGTCAGAGTGAAAAAAACAAATCAATGTGTCTTTTCCCAGATCTATATGAAAAATCGTAAAAACGATCTGACAGGGATCAATCCCCCTTAACGTTTTACAGCAAATAACGGTTGTGTGTTGTTCGCAGTAACCATGTTCTGATTGGTAGGGTCAAATGAGAAACGTCTTTACACACAGACACACTGCCAATAACAAAGAGGGGAACTAAGAAATGGAAACAAGTTGCTGCAGAAATATTTCCTCGAAAATAAGAGGTCTCTAGTTGTACGTCCTTTTTGCACTCTGTTTTGGTAGCATATCTCACACATTTTTTCCAGCTAATATATGTTTTTAAATCCAATCTACCTCATTTACGCCAGCAGCTTTGTAGTAGAACGTTTGAAAACTCCACAATTTTGTCAATCAATTCCACGTTATGCATTTAAGTTATAATATTTTAACGAACTTGCATATATATAGCTAAACTATTGGTTAGCGTGACAGGTTAATTAAACCATCCCTGCAAACATGTACTGCTCGTGGCGAGAAAACGGAGCTAATTATTCTCACGCCTCGCTTACATCCTGTTAGACTGTCATATCGCATTATCATCACTAGTTCATTACTTTCCATAACAATGTGTATTGCTAACTAAGGCGTGTAAAAATAATTCCGAATTTGCTCTTCCCCAGTCGTGAAATAATTTGAAAACACCGTAATTACAAAAATATTTTTTTTAGTAGTAGTATTCTGTATGTAATCGAACGTTATTTCAATTATTTATTTATGAGTTCATTACTTGATGTATGTTCAAGTGTGTTGTATTGTAACTAGAGATCTGAGAAATTCATGTATTCTTTCGGACAAAATCAACAATTTAAATAACTGTAAGTTCGTACTATAATCGCAATATTCTCTTGACTTATTTGACACCTCTTGGAGAGCGTTGAACCAATAACAAAGGAACAATGAAATACAGGGCCAATCACGTGGTATCACTGTGACAGCGAGCAGCCAATGAGCACGTGTTGTATGCTTGAGCACACATGTGTACTTGGAGACTAGCATACATGTCAGAGAATCCGCGAATTTCTTAGGTCTCTAATGTTAAACTTTTAATAACATACAGGCTGCTGCTATTAAGAAAATGCATTACCTGGCTTATAAACTGTAGTTTTTGTGTATCACACATTATTTTTCTCTCGATACTGCTAGATGTCTTCACAACATGCTTACATGTGAAAATAACATACGTGCTAAACTAAGCTTACGTTTAAAAAAAATACTGCACATCCTCTTTATCTAAACAAGTTTTATTTTCTCAGACATTTGTGTCTTATAAAACACCAGCCAATTTGTTAATACAAAAAAAAATAGAAGCTTTCGTTTGACACTACGCTATACTTTCCAGACACGAATTCACATGGTAGTTGCTTTAAGTCCGATAGAAAAAATGAGCACTACGAAAACATTGTCCACTAATTAACAACTACACATTCTGACACCCGTACTGTTATCGCCAATATCTTTAGTCTTTTTTATGTCTTCAAATGGGTAAATAAAACAGCAGATGTGGGCTTCTCTTAAATATAGATTTAAAATGACATAGCATTAGCGTAGTATAGGATGATATAAATTCTCCATGAAAGTACATCAAATTGTAGTATAAAAATGTTATGCCATATTCAGCTCGGAGACAACTTGATAATGGTTAATTTAGTCTCGTATTTTTGCTGTGTTTCAGATGTCCTGTACTCAAGCTTCTGCTGAAAAACGTAAGTAAATATATTTTGCTAACTACATTAAGGTGCATGAAACATCGGTAGCTATGCTTAAGTTCCCGTAGTTTAGTTAGGTAGGTAGTGTTCCAACTCGACCAGAGTCTAAATAGTTAGTCGCTAGTTTGGCCCAGCAGGGCTATTTCACTGAGCTAATAATAATGCCTTTAGTGTAATATTTGTAGCCTGTTGTTGGTCGGCAGACAGCTACGTTGTATCAGATGTACATCAGCCAATCATATATGTTGCAAGAAACTAGAGTGTTTTCAAGGGTATGTTGGCACAAACATTTTTCGCGGATATGTGATCAACTCTGACCATCATCTCTAGTTATTAGAGCCCACGATTTTTGGTGAAAAGAATTCTGCAACAATTTGTTTCAATGCCTTATGTGCACATATGAAGCTATGCTTCGTGGTCAGCGATTGGTTGTTGTAAATTCTCAGCGTCTCGGGGTTTTACCCGCAAATCACAGACGTGTGGTGTCGCAGTAACCTTGTCCCTGCTGGCACTAGTCAAATGAGCCACGCCTACATTCTGCCAATACTCAAGAAGCAGACCTGCAGTTGTGCACACAAGGTATTGAAACAAACTGTTGCAGAATTCTTTTAACCAAAAATCGTGGGCACTACTAGTTATATATAGTTAGTTAGGGTCTATTAATGGAACACAGGCCCCTCGGAACCCTTTGTGTTGAAAGGCGACCAATAGTTGACTGAAGGTTGCATAGTCCTGTGGGCGTGTCGGATGTGGAGTAGACCAATAGGAAGGTGGTGTGTAGGAATACAGACATAAGTGAAGAACTGAGTCAACACACTTATATCTTGTCTTGATGTTCAGAAAATCTGTGTGTTCATGGAAGCGCTAAGCTTTATAAATGACACTGATATCTGAGATTATTAAAATTAGTTTTTACACTATCTGAGAACATGTGTGTCTCTGCCTCACTATCAGTGATGAGTAGAGACATTGGTAAATCGCGGGAAAAGTTGATTTTTTGCTAGGCTCCAACATGCTATATATACAGATTATGGTATATCGCGGATATGTTTTGTACCAACATAAGCTTGAGAACACTGTAGTCTCTTGCAGCATATATGATTAGGTGATATATGTCTGACAAAACACAGTTGTCTTCTGACCAATAATAGGTATCAAATATTACAAAACCGGAATTCATATTGGCTCAGTCAAATAGGGCAACAGCTTCACGTTCAAGAAATAGCCAGTAATCTTCTGGTAAGCTAAACGTATGTTGAAACTTATCAATTAGTCAAGTTTTACCGCGATAAACCATCATCTCTAGTTATATATATATATATATATATATATATATATATATATATATATATATATATATATAACACTGAAGGTTTTGCACCTATATTGGCTATCGCTTATATGAAGGCCTTCAACAGACCCAGTTATAACTGTACAGTTTCAACACAGAAGGTGCGTGAATTGCCAGAAAACTGTTCACACGTGTCACGATTGAGATACTACAGTTTATTGCAGACTATGTTACATATGTTTGCGATTTTCCAGTGTCTCTAGTGATGAGATGTTTTTAACTCGTGGCGTCTTGGTTTCCTACACGCAAATAATAACAGACGTCTGGTGTCGCAGTAACCTTTCTGTTATTGGCCCAGTCAAATAAGTGACACGCTGCCAATAACCATGAAGCACAACTGCAGGGGTGCACATAAGACATTGAAACAACTTGGTGCATAATTATTTTCACAAAAAACTTGTCGCTCCGTTTACATTTTCTCCGTAACTCATCTTTCAGGTGATGCAGCATTAAAATTTTTGCCCTGACAGGTACACGCAATTACCTTTTAGTGCCCTGATCAAAATGACAACAAAGAAAAAATTTAATATAATGAGCAGCAATTAATTACATTATCCATACGTGCCAGCAGCGACCAATACCTTAACTGCAGTGTTGCCTTTACTTGTGCTATCTCCAGACATTGACGGTTAAGGCCTCGCTTTTAAATTTTGCTGTCGATTCAAAAATAATTTTTTAACGCAAGTTAGTACATGTATCAAAATTAATTCTTACAGTTTTAACACTTTGTATCTGAATTTTTCTGTTGCAATACACCAAACCTATTTTTAGATTTTTGCCCCTGTAATATGACATATTTTGTTGTCAAAATAAGCCAAAATGAAGGAAAATAATTTTTTTGCAAGCAAACGATTCATTGTTTTTAAAACGCTCTGGAAATGTTGTGTGTCATATGGCTGTACACAGTCTTTTTTTTTTTTTCAAAGCATTTGGTTAAAAAATATTCGAGTTATTTGCAATGGTTTGAAATAAATGAAATATCAGTGACTTCAGGTAGCGGTGTACAGCAATTATCATCACCATGTTTTTATTTTTATATAAGTTATTTTTTTCCTTGTTTTAGACATTAAATGTGACTAAATTTTTCTCTTACAAAAATGTTCCATCATGCATAGTTTTTGCGTAATGGATCGTTAAAGCCAAAATTTGCATGTTTCCGTTTTAAGGACGACATTAAAACCAACCCCCTTACCAAACTGAGAAAATTCACAGTAGATAACGGTGTTGTAGGCTATAAGTTCAACTATGTTAAACCACAAAATATTTTTGTATAATTTTTTTTTTAATTTATAAAATTTTAAATTTCAGCATTATTATTTAAATGCAAAAAAAAAAATATTCTTTGTTTTATTTACGTGACATTGTAGCCTGTGACGTCTTTATCCACTGTGAATATTTTCAGTTTGGTATGACGGTTGGTTTTAGTGTAGTCCTTAAAACAGAATCACGCAAATGTTGACTTCAACAAGCCATTACGCGAAAATTATGAGTGATAAAAAAATTTCATAAGAGGCCAATTTAGTCACGTTTTGTGTCTAAAACAAAAAAAAAAAAAAAAAAATCATCCAAAAAAATTCACCCCAAAAAAAAACTAAAATCTTGGCGATGAAAATTGCTGTTGAACGCACCCTTAAAGGAAGTAAAAATTCACGTTTTTTTTTGTCCTCTCTAGTGAGTAGCAATCATAAGTATATTTTAACTAGTCCTCATATCATATTCTATTAAGGCATCCTTCTTTATTCGTTGGTGTTAGATGACGTTAAGTCACTAAGGGAGAATCTGGTTAACTTAGCGGAGTTTTGCAGAAGAGTACCAGTCCACGATTCGCAAAAAAAATAAGCTGACTTAAGCTTTCTTTATTATGTCAACGAATAAAACTCTTCCTGGGTTCTTATTTGTCTGCATGTACCATTGTGTAAGATATATATATATATATATATATATATTTAGAATAAAGCAATGTTCTTCATTTACGTGGTGCTGGCTATGAGTTAGCAATAAATATTTAGTACATTTATTCCATTTACGTTTCATTAATAATAGTTTCCTAAATTGCCAAGTATTGTTCTGAAGTAACGTCCCACAAAAATATCCTGAGATGTTTGCAGTTTATTGCAAGTGTTGTACGAGTATGAAGACAGACCTGCACCAATTTGTTTCAATGTCTTACCTCTGAAGTTGTGCTTCATTGTAATTAGCACCGTGTCTTTGTGGAAAGACGTTTTCCATTTGACTGTTCCAATCAGAATAATTCAAATAAAATACCACACGGCTGTGGTTTGTAGTAAAACTTTACGGTTAAAAACGAGCTACTGGCCATGAAGTAGGGTTGCATATATGCATATAAAGCATTGAAAGAAAGGATGCAAAAATCTTGCGCGAAATTCGTGATCCCTGTACATTACATATTCTCTTGAGAAATTTGAGCCAGCAAAATACGTGCCAGTTTACTTATGGAACCTTACACACGATTACATTTTGCTTCAATTTTCTTTCAAATATATTTAACTCAATTTCTTGAATGCCACGTGACGCCATGTTAATGTCATAATCGCGGCAAGTTTGTCTTGAATTTTGTGAAATATTTTTGTTTTGAACACGCTTGAAGTTTTATTGGCTCAAAATATTTAGGAACAGAAACTATGTTTTTCTCACGTAGTTAATTCAAACAACACATCAAATGAATTCTGTATCCGCATTAAAATACGACCAATATTTATTTTATATAATAGACCTATACACACAAAAAAAAAAGAATGTTTGTATTGCCTAAACCAGATATTTTTGTATCGTGAAGGATTAGTAGAAAATTGTAAAATAGCTACAATATTTACGCACTAAATATGAATTAGTGAATGTTCACTGATTGACGTTGATAGATGGAGCAGATTCAACAATTTGAAGAAGTGAAAACAGTCACTGTTAAATTAGGGAATATTAACTGATATCCTTTAAGAATGCCAACATCTCACAAGTGAATCAGTGAATATTCACAGTTTTTCTAGTTGTTTTCAAAGAACAGTTTTCCTTATTGAATCAGTGAAAAATATCTGTAAAATCTGTGGACATTCACTAATTAATTTGTGGAACGTTGTCACTCTCTATTGGAATCAGTGAATGGTCACCTATTTCACAGTGGTTTCCCACTGATTCAATTTGTTGAAACTTCTCCATCCATCGTACTGAAGCAGTGGATATTCACTAATCCAGAATTAGAGTGTATATTGTGCGTCAATTGTTTGCAAATTGTATGATAATTTTTCAAGTGGCGCCTTTAATGTTTCTTGAATCACCGCGCCATTCAGCAAACTGAATTAAGGAAATAGAATTCAAAAATATTTGATAATGTGAAAGGGCCTGTCCTACCTGGACTCCAGTGGAACTAGCTGCATATTGAAGACTCGCCTGCAGTGCTTCCAACTTACGAAATATTCATCTATCTAGCTGTCTCTCTCCTTACATGCTCTTGCGCCACTCGTCCGTTAAGATTAGCTGAAGGCTGTGCAGTGCGTGTTTAAGTTACTGCTATTTAGCCTCGCAACTTAACCGAACACAACAAAGCTTCCGAGAAGAGGCGAAGTTGTAGAGATCTTGTTACGATCGTAAATTGCGATAGTAACTTCACGCCCATGGCGCAGGATTTGCTAACCACAACGTTTCCAGTGTAAACAACTTAGTCTAAGTCATCTCACGAACATCTTCGCTAACAATGTTTCACGAGGTTTCTCCAGTAAACTTTTGCTCCAGAAATATTGCAAGTGGGAAAGGCAAGTTTCTTCGTGAGGAGTACGTGGCTACATCTTGACCATTATTTATGACTTAACAAAACTGAATTTACTCAAGAAGAGTACTACGGGTTGAAATTTAAACAAAAATCTTACTTTCTTATTTTTTAAAAATTACATACCAACTTGCGCAAGTACAGCATATTGCGTTGGATATCAGCTTGGAAAGAAGCGTAATGTAATTCAGGTGAGGTGGTTTTTCGAAAAGGCGATGAAATTTTTAGATGAATCTGGTTACAGTGAGAAGTTAAGATGGAAAGGGACTCAGGATTTGGGTAAAATATAAATGTAACAACTATGATTAAATGCCTTTCGCGCACATCTGCAGCTCTTCGTTACGATTAGTGGTCGGTTGTTTTAACTCTTTCTTGTCTCGAGATTCTGTCCGCAATCACATACACGTGGTGTCGTAGTAACATTTCACAGTTAAGGGCGCTGCCTACCTCGGAGCCCTGGCGGAGAAAGAATAGGGTTTCATATGTTAAATTATTTTCAATGGCACTCGGTCACCTTTTGTGATATTGCTTCCGCACGAAAACCATTTTCTGCACCGAGAAAAGGAGAATATTGCTACGTAAATAAAATTGCAGAAAATAAATTATGAATAACCATTTTCGCGTGTTTTTTGTGTGTAAAAACGCTTTTAGTCACAATTTTCAGGGTATTGAAAAAAACTGCCTACACGGTCCATAGCAATGTACGCGGCACCAAGACGTACAAAAAAAGTCAGTGGTGGCATACATGTAACTTCATCCGTTACTGAGCCAGGTGGAAAATCTTTTAACCTGTAAAACCCTGTGATTACTCCCGCCGTGGCTTCAAGGTAGGCAGCGCCCTTAAGAGTGAGTAATAGTTACCATCTTTAATTTTTTTATTTTGTGTCATAACCTTTATTCTGCCTAAATTCATGGAACTTTACCTAAACTTCGGAATATAATACGTATTGATATAATTTTAGGCACCATAAATCGTTATTTTCCGTACTGTTGTTACAGATCGAATGCTGTTAAGGCTCGGTTTCAGTCGCCGTATTGAATAATTTTATTTTCCGCATTTCTGAAATTATAATGAGAAAAATGTTAAAAATGCGACTATACCGCAAATTCTGTTCGCCTTGTGCTGCAGTACTGACAATGCGATTTAGCTTTAACTAATAATTACGTTTAAATCTGCGTGACAAATTTTTTTTTATATTTATAATTTGCCCGACTGGTTGCGACCTAACTCAATTGCCATACTTGTACTGTAGTGGGAGGTAAATAGAATTTGAGATATAGTCGCATTTTAAACATTTTTCTTCTCAGAACTCCAAAAAATGGAAAAATAATAAAATTCAATATGGTGACAGAAAGCGAACCTTAAGAAAGTAATAAGAATTTTCTTAGTTCAATTCAATCTGCAACAATAATAAAGACAAAAATATATTTACGGTGTCAAAAATTCTATCAATATGTATTATACTCGGTAGTTAGGGTAAAGTTCCCTGAATTTAGCCAGAATAGTAGTTATGACAGAAAATATAAAAATTGAAAATGGTGACTATCACTCACAATGAAAGACGTCACTGCTCGAAGACATGTTGCCAATAACCATGAAGCACAGTCGCAGATATGTAGCCATCTTAACAAAGTTGTGCAAAAATCCTATCGCGAAAACTACCGGCTGCTACCCATAGTCATGATAAGAGACCTCTAGTTATTGTGATGTTGTCTAACAGCAGGCTGGGCTGCAAGTTACTGTCTACTCATATTTTGTCCAGTTGTGTGGAGCACCCGAAGGGCTTACAAACTAAACAAGTATTTTAAACACACCGGTATTTAATTGCAAGAAATGGTGTCACAGAAAACCAGAGAATGCACACAATTCCCATGCTTGCTACTTGCGAACAAAAACCTTGTTGTTTCTTTACTTGTCTGTTTGTCTGTGGTTTCCTGTGACACACTATTTGCTGCAATGATGTACGTCCAAAATACTTATTTAGTTTGTAACTTGCCTCCATTGCAGGAATCGTTAAAAAAAATCATGCCTGAAGGACTGTATAACCAGTGATTAGTCCCGGATATTTCACGGGTTCAACGCCAGCAGGGTAGACTCCACAGTACTGTATACACTATGTCCTCAGCTACTTGAATATTGTCTGCTGCTGCAGTGAGTGAGCATTTGAACATTTGACGATACAGCGCGGGAGTCCATGAGTGTGTCTATGCACGTCCACCATTGGTTCGGAGTCCTCAAGGTCACATTTAATAAACTATGGCCCGATCGAAAGAGTTTCCAACATATACATGACTTAGGAATCCAACCTCTCCTCAGTTGAATCCACGAAATTTCTGCCTCTACTAATGATATACACTGAGAAAAAGGATTTGTTGAGTTAACCAAACATTTCTTTGCATATGTGCAACCAACGATTCAAACAAATACTAAGTTGAACCATAGTTTGTTAAATCAACAATATTGAATTATTGTTTCAACATCCGGTTTAGTTATTTAAACTAAATGAGATTATGAAATTACAAGACTGCTTTGTTGATCTAACAAAAAATGGTTCTCAACTAAATATTTGTTTAAAACAACATTACACCGTTGGTTGCACATATATAAACAAATATTTGGTTGAATCAACCAATTTTTTCTCTCAGTGTAGGGTCAGCTGCAAAATGCTCACTCTCCTTGAAAGCAGACACAAAGATACGAATGCTCGGAGACAATAACTTCAATGAGTGTGCTCGGTTGAGTATAGGCCAGTGGATTCTATCTTGTAGCCACATAATAACTCGACATTTGCGCGTCTCTCGTCACTGTGTGTGAGTGCGAGCATTGACATTTTGTGAAACTACATCTGCATCAGCTAATTTGATTCCGTTTTGTCCACTTTTGCAGTCTTGCCCCGTGGTTAATGTCAGCGTGCTTCATTGCAGAGGCGTCTCTTATTTGATTGGCCAATCAGAACACGGTTACGGAGACACCACACGTCTGTGATTGGCGGGTATGACCCCGAGACGTTGATAGTTAAGGCATCGCTCTTTAGTTATGCAGTAGTTTCAAAAATATATTTTTTACGCAAACTAACTTATGTATCAAAAATTAATTTTCACAGTTTTAACACTTATATATCATTGTTTGAATCTGAATTCTTCTGTTTGCAATATACCAAACGGATTTTTATATTTTTGTCCCTGAATTATCGCATATTTTTGTCAAAATATGCAAAAATTAAACAAACTAATTTTTTTGCTAGCAAACGGTACATAATAAAAAAACTGTCCGGCAAAATTGTGTATCGTATGACTGTATAAAGTTTCAAACGTTTTCAGAGTATATGGTTAAAAATATTCTAGTTATTTCCAGTTGTTTGAAATAAATAAAAGATCATTATCTTAAAAACATCTAGTCACTAGAATCAGTAACAGTCTGTGGAAAAAGTGTTGCAATAACTTGTTTCGATGCTGTATGTACACATCTGTACCTTGGCTTCATGGTCAGCGAATGAAAGATTTTAACTGTCAGCGACTCGGGAGTTCTACCAGCGAATCACAGATATGCCACAGAAAATTTAGGAATACAGAAGTCGAACAGCCGGTAGGATGGCGAACTCAGTCACACACGCAAGCCAAATGGCTTCACTGGCCAGCAACATGGCGGAAACACCTACCGCCAATCAGCGTAAGGCGACTGCCCTGCTAGTCAGCAGCCAGGCCAATAGGAAACCTGCAGTAACATGCAGGAGCCAAACATACACGGGGCTGGTATCAACAACCTCGGGCAGCCAATAAGAGGAGATGTTTGCTTGTATGAAATGAGCCGCCAAGTAAATTCACGTCTGTATTTCTGTTCTGTGTAGGTATGCGGGGTCACAGTACCTTTGTTCTGATTGGCATAGTCAAATGCATGACGTCTCTGTGGAAAAGGTCACATCTATGACCTCGTCATTTCACCGAACTTTTTTTCCTACTCTTCCCCTTACTCCCTCCACCACGAACCACTCTGCACACCTCCTCTAAAATGTTCTGTCAACTGCCGTGGTCGTAGAACTCCCCTACACTTCTTACCTTCTACAAAACCACACGCACCGCCGGTTGGCGTCCCTTTATATTTGTCCATAAGCCATATGCACCGTCTATTGGTGCTTGTGTATCGTTCCTCCCATTGGCTACCACGAGTCGTGACGAGTTCGTACACCAGACATAAAGCTGAAACCCTATTGGCCATAGCATCCAACATTCGTCTCCGCCCCGCGTAACCCCCAGCGTAGTGGGGAGAAGAAAATATGTTCTGTCAACTGACTAGGTCGTAGAACTGACATAGCCCCCCGCCTCAATCATGAAGCAGATCTGCAGATGTGCACGTGAAGGTATTGAAACAAGTTGTTGTAAGCTAGTTTTGACCAGAGATCAGCGGGTGTAGGAGGCATGAAGCTAGGCGAGGACTGTGGGCTCCAGAGTAGAAGTGAAGGCCGCTGCTAACGACTGGGATGTGTGTACCCACCAGGAGACTGATGACCTCACGTCACCGCAGAGCTTGTACCTCACACTAACCCCTGGCAGGGGGAGGAGGGGGTGGGAGGACAGGGCCGTGTTAACAGCCTCCCCAACATGACCGGCGTGTCGGAGTGCGCTGGCTGTTACCTTGTAAGCCGCGCCCTCCAGGCCCGCCTCACACGGCGCAGTCTACACCCCAGTCGTGTCAACTGAACACTTTCACACCGTTCAAGTGCGGCTAAATCACAATTTAGTATTTGTTAGTGTTTGTTTTGTAGACGGTACTCGGGAATACATTTTCCTCTTGCAAAACAGAACATTTACCTCAGATAATTTTCCTATAACGGCATTTCAAAGTAAAAAATTTCCATGTTTTTCGTTCTTATCCACTGAGATAACCAATAGCATAGTAAAACAAATAAATAAATTACACTGGAACTAACCGTCACGGTCTGCGCTTGTCGTATGTAAAATACATTTGAATAGTATTTTTGTATTTTAAAAATATTGCAGGCTTCTTGGATTTTTTCTACTTTTATCAATATTTCATTGAACACAAAACTTCTTGTAATGGGCTTTTTTATACGTCAGGCCCGTGTTATGTTGTTTAAATGTGAATTATATCATAAAAATGTGTTGCTTGGGTTTCGCTGTGGATAATAATGAAAAAAGAGGCACGTTTTGCCTTCGAAATGCCATTGTTTCAGAATTATCTGAGTAAATTTTCTTTTCATAATACGAAAGTGTACCCCGCCAAGTAATTTCTACAAAGCTGACACAATTTTTTTTACAAAAAATAGAAAATAATGAATTTTTTGCCTGTTTGAACACACTTAAAATACTGCATCGTCAATTTTATTATAATAGAGGCCTTATACATTAGCTTTATACTGCGGTGAAATCATTACATACTGTTTTCATTACTTGCTTTGAAAGGTAGAAAAGTGAAAATTTCACGTTTTCTTCTGGGCGTACATAAGATAGAATTTAAAAAATTAATGGATGTTCTTTATTCTTTTACGATTGACTAACACTTGACTTATTTGACTCATCCTGAAATTAACTAATCCAGTGACAAAGAAGCAACGCAATACAAGCCCAATCATGTTGCATCACTGTATCAGCAAGTAGTCGGTGATTGGGGGCTAGTCTACACATAAGTAAAAAACCTCGATTTTCCTGTCTTTACTGACAGGTTTACACAGACATTTGACAGAATGAAAAGAGGAAAAGTATCTGTCTTTGAAAGTGTAAATTTTAATTTACCGTGATTCCGTGGATTTTCCCATACTAATGAAAATGAAATGAGAAAAGGAACTAATGTTTGGTAAGTAAGAAATATTTGTTGGTACAGCTGCAGTTTGTTAGGAATATTTTCCTTTTCTAAATTACTAAGAAATATTCTAATATTATATTTACAATTTCATTAAGTATTAAAGTAATACAATCAACATCATAGAATTCTTGATTTGTAGTATGAATAAGAATATAAATCAACATAATACTATTTATTACATTTTCATAATTAAAAATAAATAAATTTAAAAGAAGCCAAATTAACGTATGTTTTAATATAACTCGAATAGACTGTATTCGCACGCAGTTGAGGAATCAGTTACCCCCTCTTATATCCTAAAGCGAAACATTAAAAAAAGGACATTCAAATAACACTTTGAAGGCTGGGCATGAGTATAACTCGGACAACACTTCGAATTATTAAAACCTTGAAAAAGGAACTTGTAATAATATAAATTCATTTTATTCGCTGTACTTTAATTGAATTATCGCAACTTTGCTGATACGTCTATTCCTTAGGGAACAAATACAATATAATAAATTACAAGATTCTTAAATAAACCAAGATTGCTGTAGAATCGTTATGGACGGATCACACACACACACACACACATATATATGTTTATATATATATATATATATATTTATATATATATATTTATATATATATATATATATAAACATGTTTACTTTCAATTGAATTTGAAGAGTACAGGGGAAGAAAAATGACTGTCCATTTTCCACAAAAAAATGATGTTATGGTACCAAACCGCAGAGAAACGCCAGTACTTTTTCCTCTCCAAAGCAATGTTGATGAGTGTCTGAAATAACGAGACATTAAATAAACCTATCCAGGTACAGCGTACAAGAGTTTGAACTTTAAATTGCATTTTACTGGTAACTAGTAAATGTGGACATTCATTGTTCTCATTTTGGATTATACCATATTAGCGTGGAGACTAGACTTAAATAGTTTTACACCAACTAGTTCTTGGTCAGTGATTGTTTTAACTGTCTTTGTCTTCAGGTTGTATCCGTAGATCACAGACATGTGGGGCAGTAGTAACCTTCTTCTGAATTGCACATTCAAACAAGCGACACCTCTGTACAAAAACACTCAGACAATAAAAATTGATTCAGAGCTGCAGATGTGCATAAGTTGGTGCGACATTATTTTCGCAAAAAAATGAGCGGCTCGAATCGTAAGTGCTCTGATAACGTTTCAAAAGTTTGGTAAAGCAATTTTTTTAAACTATACTACTGTTACTACTGATGAGTTTTTCGGTCAATCCAAGAAAACAATTTGCAGCATTATTATTTTCAAATTGCATCGGAGGAAATCTTTTAATTTCTGAAGACATAATCTACCATATTCGAGACAATTTTTTTGTAAATTATCTGAGTTTTAGATTTTGTACAACCAAAAAATAAAAAATAATAATAAAAAAGTAAAAAAAAGAGTGAGTATCTCGGCAGATTTCGTCATGAATATTTGTTACATCATAACACTTGTATTCACATCCTTCATAACATTTCAGAATTAAATAAGCCCAACCGGTATTCTTCGTATATATTAATTTTATTATTTTGTTGCGCATGGCAACTTTTACTTAAATTCTGGCTTCAGTGCCTGCATGGAAATTTTTACGTTCATGTCGAACTTTCCAGGTTATTGACATTTTGGCCAGAGGTTTCTGATCGCCAAAATATTACAGCATCACTCAAAGTAGATTCAAGCGCATCACATGCTTATCCCAAAATCATGTTGATTATCAGATTGAACAACTTGAGTCTTTTAAAATTATCAGTATGTGAAAACACTTGACAGTTATCACACTGATATGCTGTACAATACGGATTCATCTTCCATTTACTTATTCCAAGCCTCTTTGCATGATGAGCATACACAAACATTTTATCTCAGTAGGCTATTTACATGAGTATCTAGGAGGTGCCACAGTCAGAACATTTGAAGTTTCTATGTAGAGGTCGAAAATCGTACTTGCTGTTGTTAAATAATTTTTCACGTCAATTAGCGTCATACCGTCACCTTATAACGGTCGCAATTTCCTAAAATAATGATTGACAGGTACAGGAGTGAGACCTTCACAAGCACTCGTATTCATTTTCTAGTTGCTACGTCGCCGAAACTGAGTTTCACCATTAATATCCTGAAGACATCCTGCATAATGGTGACAAGAAGTTTATCTTTTCGCATGTACCTTCTTGTAGTGAGAGCACGGGAACTAGAGACAGGAAAAAATCGCAGGTTCACTAACCTGTAGGCTAGTCTCCAAGAATATATGTGTACTTAAGGGCGCTGCCTACCCGCGCGTGAGAAGCTCAAAAGCGATGGAGCAGTAAGGAAGACCTTGAAGCGCGCATCAAATGCCGCGTCGTCTCAACGAGCCAAGCGCTGAAGTAGCGTGCAAGCTTCCCGCCGAACTGTTTTGACTATGGGACACTAAGCGGTGACCATATAATGTTATTGGTGGAAAGTCTGCAACTAAGTTCAGTGCACGTCGCAACCTGAGTTTCACGTACATCCGGTTAGTACGTTTTGAAGTACGAAAGTCTGAAAAGGTCAATTTTAGCCATGTTGGAGGGCTTTCAAACAGTATTTGTAGTGAGCGTGGCGTCTTAACAATGAGGTTACGACCTTGTCTGAAGTTTGTTTTATTTTCGTACGTTGGCACAATGGGCACACGTGGAATATTTTCGTAGAAAACCCCTGTTTGCGAACACACTGCGCCGCATTTGAAGCGTGGGGTAGGCGGCCGCCTTAAGCTAATATCAGCTGCTCATTGGCCGCTCTCTGACACAGTGGTACCACACTACTGGGCCTTCGTTTAATTGCTTCTTTATTATTAGCACAGCGCTCTCCAGGAAGTTTCAAATACGTTAAGTACCAATTGCGAATATGATACGAACTTACACTTGTTCGAATTGAAGCTTATACAGTAAAGTAAACGTGAATTTTATAGTTCGTTACGAATTACTTCCCTGTTTGTGTTCCATCTTCACTTGATTGGCTAGTGAAAATCCAAACCCCTACTGACCAAACTGCAGCCACATCAGCTCCTTACAATTCCACTACTTTATATGTATTACCAATGCAATATATAACTTTATAGACTCTTTGTACATGCACCGCCCTTAAAGTTATTTTTTTCTCAGATCCACAATTACACTATGTCAAATTACTGCGTGAGTACTGCAGAGCAAGCACTTTTGCAAAGCTTCACGCATATCACATCTGCCAACCACAGACTTGAGTGTATCTGTCCAAATATAAATATCACATGGACCAAATCACTCCACTCTTGTTTTAAAATTCCCTAAGTTATAACCAAAATAATTTTACGCATATTTGCTGATATCGAAATATATATCATCTAACCCACACAAGGTGAAAAAATACATATTTTAAAATATTGTTATTCATTACAATCTGTATTATGCTAAATGTAAAATACTGGAACCACTAGCAATTATTTATACAATCCTTCTGTAAGTCACTTCACACGAGGCTGTAACAAATTGTTATATGCTGGCAGATATATCAGCCTGTTTTTATTTATTGCACCAGAAAATCATGCTTCAGTGATCTCATCAGCTCCATGTCACAGAAGTCTACCCCCTTTGAACTACTTTACGTGTGTAGTCTGTCACATGTAATTCGCTTAAGAATATCGCCTGGCTGCACGATAGCAATGTTTGATATAATAATCCATACTCATAGTAGCTATATCATCCATCATCCACACTACGGGCCATACGTTGTAGCAACCCACAAACAAATCATAGCTTGCTTCAAACAGCCGAAAAAAAAATATTTGCTACTTACATTCACAGTTACAGTATTCGACTCGTTTCGTTCAAGTCTGCATGTTTTACGCTGTCTATATTTATCCACCAAATGTACGACACTTATAATACATTTAGAGAGTGAAAAATCTTGAAAATATTAAGTGTCCAATAAGTTTCCAAAGAGTTCTAGCACTCTGCAGTTTATGATTAGACGACGATAACTAGGGACTGTTGAAATGCTAATAGGTGAATAACAATGTATGTGTATTGGCGTACCATAATTTTCGTCGACTTAGTTAAAGTTTAAAACGCTAATAACGGACCAAGAACATCGGCCGCGTAGATACCATATTGGAAACTAACAAACAGTAGAATTTCCCCGCCATAAATAACATTCTCTATCGCATGTCGCCATAAAAATTATATTTAGCTGCTCTTATTGAAGTTCACATATTGGCCGTATTTCGTAACAACGAAGGCTATTTTTTGGCAACAGTTATCTTAAATATTGTACAATCGAGAGCTGATATTTCTTAACACAGATTCTTACTTTACTCTCCGTTGTTGGAAGCCAGGTAGGCATTAATCAAATGATGACGTCACACGTGTGTAAGTTTTGGCAAGCCGTGCTGAAGGCGCCAGGGCCAGAGATTGCCACCTGCTGGGGTGGACACCCCTGGTAGCTGTGGCCACGGTTATTAGTCGGCCAGTGCTCTCGTCGCAACCGACAAAGTGGGTAAATCTGCCGGAAAATTGGCTGCGTTGGTAGCGCCAAACGTGTGAGGCTTGTAGGGGTTGTTGTATAGGCCAGGGGGGTGGGAGGTTGACGAGAGACGGGAGGGGAGGATCTCCCGGACAAGCGTTCCTTGTCGCAACCACCCCTGGGTCGAGGGTAAAAAACTAAATTAGATTTGTGCTTCGTAACTAAGTGCCTAGTCATTTCCGTCACATTTCACCCACCGAGATGGACTCCTGAGTGTTCGCATCGCTAAACTCGCCCACTGTTCTTTTACCTGCACCTTCGCCCATTTCCGACCCGGCCAGAGCGGATTCACGTCAGGACGTATGTGCTTCCTGATGGCTGCTTGTGGTTCACTGATACGGGATAAATTTCTGGGGAAGTGAGACTTCAACAAGTATAAAAATTTTGCTTTCTCTGCTACATCATGGTTTGCTCGACAACACTGAAGTAACTTATGCACATTAGTAGTGGCCAATCATTTTAGGACAATCTATATTTAGAGACCCTGAAATTTCGCAAACTGCATGTGACATGTAAATCCAATGTGGATTTTTTTTTCATTACATTATTTACATTGGTTTTTTGCTGTTTATAAGAACGATAAACAAGCTTATTTTGAATTTGAAATGCTATCATGGAAAAACCGGCGAACTGTTTTTTTTTTGTAAGCGGAAAATTTACTCCCGAGTATCATCTACAAAAATAAAAATATTTCTTACAAACATAAAATTACGGTTTTTTCTTACTTGATCGCCTTTAATGCATAATGTGTTTGAAGTTTGCCTGGTCCTGAAATTTATTTGCAAATTTTTTCGGTCTCTAACATTGACCGAACTCCTGCCTGCCTGGTCTGTGTCGTAACTGGTCCAGCAGCCAATTGACAAATAGCTAATTCTCCAGAAAGTATAATACAGTAAAGCCTAGCCTGCTTGTAATTTAATTCACCACGTGTTCTTTCAAACTGGAAGAAAACTATTAATAGAATCGAATTCCAACTCGTGAAGAGAGTAATGGCTAGAGGTATGCAAAATTTGCACTATTAATTGAAAACATACCAGCCTCTATTGACCTGTACAGCCTTGAACATAATCTGTGATGTCATTGACATGTTTTCGGGATCTTCGGTCCCACTCAATTCTCAGCGCTCACACAGAAGGAGATACGCCCCTTCCAATCGCGGTTGAAGATAGTGAAAACCATCTTACAATGCAACGGGACATCCCGTGAGTTGAATCACAGAGGACCACCTTGCTACGGCCGAAGCCCATCCACCCTCTAGGAAATCGCTTTGTGAACGGGTCTTATTTCGTAGTTATTATATAGTTCCCTGTATTACGTTATTTTAATACAGCATTAGTGAAATAACAACAAATGCAATCAACCTCTCTGTACACCAAATACTTTAAAATATTTATTATGATCTTATTGACATACCTACTGACTGTGTAAGTTCACTTGATTAGTGCCACCACAAAGTGATTAAACCTCCCGCTGAATTCAAAACTGTCGTCGACACATTAACGCCACAGACGTAGTTCAAAATTCCACCAGCAGGTGGCACCAGAGTTTGGTTTTCGCCGACGCCGCTTCGCTCGCTTGAAAGTGAGTTGAGTCTTGAGTGTGTTTGTCCATTGCGTAATAAATATGGGTTAGTGATGAACACGTTTAAAAGTATTAGAAGTAACTATTTATGAATATCAATGCTAGATTATGCGAAGTCATTAGTAATGTGTAATCTGTTATGTTTTACGATCGCCAGCCAGAGCATATGGAATTTGAAATAGCATTTTTTTTTCTGTTTCGTACATTAAGAAAATTCGTATTTTATTGTTTTTGTTAATTGCGTCGTTGTCGTTCATGGCTGTATGCTGAACGGAACTTGAATTCTTGAATTGCGTGTATCGTGTGTGTTTATAGTGGCGATTTTTAATTACAAATTAATATACTACGCATGCATTTACGAGATAAGTAACGGAAACAGTGTGTGTCGTAACCAATTAGAGTCGATACAGGGAAACCAGTGTTATAAAACGTTAACTCGCAGGTATTTATAACTAAGATTACTATTGAGTGTAGCATATATACAGCGCTTGTTCATTTCATTAGTAGAATTATAGATGACATTTATCGGAGCAGTGTAATGTAAATGTAAACATTGTTCAAGTCTATGTAAATAAAAGCACGTGGCAATGTTTATGTTAAAATGCGGCGGAAAGTTATAAACTGGCAGATAAATAGAAATTTATCACGGCCTTTTTTGAGTGCTCACTTTATCCCGAATAACCTATACCTTAATTGTTGTATACATATGCTTTACTTTTTAGATACATTATTCATAAATTAATTGAGGTTGTTAACCAATATTATTAATGCTCTATTATTGTTTGTTGATAAAATATTGAATAACAGAGAGATTTTATCAAATTCAGGATGATAAGCAGAACCACTAACTTTTGGTGAAAATAATTTTGCGTTAACTTGTTTAATTGCCTCGCGAGGACATCTGCAGCTCAGCTTCAAGGTCCATGTCCATATGTATTTGTTCAGAGACGTCACGCTAATGCCTGTGCCAATGAGAGCAAGGTTACCGAGACACCACACGTCTGTGAGTTGTGAGTGGAACATCAAGACTCTGAGAGTTAAGTATCACCCAATCACTGACCACGTAGCAAGGTTACAGATGTGCCATACCGCAATGAAACAAGTTGTTGCTCTTCTTTTCGCCAAAATCCAGTAGCTGTAATGACGAGCTGTACTGGCCGTTGAGAATCACGAGAGCTTGGGAAGTTTTTTTTTAAAGTGATCGTATGATTTGATAAAATAAATTGCAGTAATATTGCTAAAGTGTTATAACATACCACCTACAACTTGAGATCATTCAGTGTAGTAGTACAGCTACTGGCATATTAACATTCGGGAAGAATTTATAACTGAAGGATCCAGTGGCGGCTCGAGGGTTGTTGGCAGGTAGGACACAACTTGCCGAGAACTGTACAGTCATGTGAACTCACCGCCGTATACCAATGACCATGAATAGAGCTATGTCAATTTCGCAAATACATCCCAGGTCAGGTTGAACGCCAACATACTTCATAACCACGTGTGTGATTAGCTGGCGGCTGTCACGAAACGCATTTGACTACTGCAAGCCAGTAGTAAATGCGGAAATGATTCATAGAGCTATCGGCATCGCTTGTAATGTTGTAAGCTAATGAATAATCGACTGTATCCAGAGCGTGTACAGGACTGAGCAATCTAGGCTACTGCCAGATGAATCCGTGAAGTTGACGTACCTCTAGTCATGAAATATCTACTGGCTGCTTATTGTGTTGTGAGCAGTCAGTAATAAGCGGCACCTACATACCAGCGTATTAGTGGATGTAGCCTCAACTAGCGCACAACAATGTACAGTTATACAGTTCTCTGCAACTTGTGCCCTATCTACCAACAACCTACGAACTGCCATTGGAAGGATCTGTATTCGCAGTCAATATAAGGTTTTATGAACAAATTGCCACCATTAATCTCTCATAACTAGAGGTACGTAAATTTCGCAAATACATTCCAGGTCAGGTTGAACGGCAATTACGTATACTTCACTGTCATGTCTGTGACTGGCTGGCGGCTGTTACGAGACGCCTTTGACTACTGCAAGCCGGTAGTAAATAAGGAAATAATTCCTAGAGCTATCGCTTGCTACCTGCTTGTACGGTTACAAGCCAATAGATAATCGATTGTGACCTGTGGGTGTATAGGACTGACAAGTCTAGGCTGCTGCCAGATGAATCCGCGAAATTGACGTACCTCTACTCATAACTAGAGATGATGGTACATCGCGAAAATGTTCCGTGCAAACATACCCTTGAAAACGCTGAAGTTGATTGCAACACGCATGATTGGGGGATGTACGTCTGACACAACGTAGCTGTCTGCAGACAAACAACAGGCATAGAATATTACAATAGCTAGAGCACACGATTTTTGGTGGAAAGAATTCTGCAACAATTTGTTTCAATGCCTTATGTGCACATATGCAGCCCTGCTTTACGGCCAGTGATTGGATGTTTTTAACTCTCAGCGTCTAGGGTTCTACCCGCAAATCACAGACGTGTGGTGTCGCAGTAACCTTGTTCCTGTTGGCACAAGTCAAATGAACCACTTCTGTGCAATTATAAATTCTGCCAATAATCAAGAAGCAGACCTGCAGATGTGCACGCAAGGCATTGAAACAAATTTTTGCAGAATTCTTTTCACCAAAAATCGTGGGCTCTGACAATAGCGGTATTCTTATTGGCTCAGTCAAATAGGGCAACAGCTCCACGCACAAGCGAATGCCAGTAAAGTTCTGGTAAGCTGAACGTGCTTTTAAATCCAGCAAACAGTCAAGTTTTCCGCGATAAACCATCATCCCTACTCATAACTGACGAAATGTAATTTTCAAGCTACAGTCACCATTTCAAAATTTGAAATAAGTATTTAAAAATATTTCCGGAGTACTTTGTCATTAAACCTTAGCCGCAGTAATCAAGATCATCCGCGGATTAAAAATTGAATTTTAGAGTTGTCGGACTACTTGAGGAAGTGTACCCTCTGCAAATGGCGGGAGTAGTCTTAATGTGAGTTTAACTTTTAAGAACTGCAATTAGTTAGCGGAAGCGAGATCTCTCCGCGAGGAACTTTGGTAAACCATTCCATCTCCGTCTTACGAGCTCTGTCTGGGTCTCGAGAAACTCATAGTATTCTAATCTGTAAGTAAACTCTTAGATACTACCACTCTGCGCATAAGTTCACTGCCAGCTTTCACGTCAAAGTGTTTTACACTCTTTAGAACACGTCATCTTCTGCAAGAAGCCATAGATATCATTGCACGACTTGACTAAAAACGCTTTCTTTACCACAACTTAAAATTTCGCTGTGGACATTTCTGTTTGAATATGAACCACAGAAAAGTGTCTCTGTCATATAGAAAATTTTGTTTGTTTGAAAGATAGCATATAGTGAAAAATTGTGTTGCCACTAAAATAGTTCTGTATTATTAGGCCTGTTACTTTTTATGGTAAAATGTGTTGTAGTATTTAAAAAAAGCCTTATGTAAAAAATTTTCTATAAAGTAAAAATGTTTTCAAGGAAGAGAAAATTTAGTAACACAGGATATATATATTTTTTAATTTGCGTTCTGTAAGGCGAGGTTTCCATGCCGCTATCAAGGAGACTCAAAAAATAGTTTCATTCATATAACATTGTCATTTAAAACAGTTTAATTTATTTCTGGTTATAGTCTTGACTACGTTTGCCTGAGACGTGTAAATTTCTGTTTTCTGCAGAACCATTTAAAAATGTGTTAGATTTCTAACTCTGTACGCATTACTTACAGGGGCGTCACTTAGAATTTTATATGTATAACACATAATTTTATATTTTGTTAATTAAATAATGCTAACTTAAGCACATAGAACTGAATTTTTATTATTAAAGTTTCTAATTTATACATGCTTGATTAATAAAACAAAATGCAACAATTTAACTGTCGCCGAAAAAATAATCTTGCCTCCCACCCTCCCCCAAGAAAAACCTGAAATGACGCCGCTGCGCTGGTTACTTGCTTTCGCAATTGGGTCTCTGTAACTGAACTCTTTCTCGAGGACTCTAAACCAATACCAGTAGCGATAGGAAAAATTCACGACTTCAAAGACCTGCGTGTTAGAATCTACTTTCCTATGCATACTTAAGCAGCCGCCATTTGTCCACTAGTTGCTACTCAGTGGAACAGCAGTCAATGGAAGAATGGACGAGGCTTGAGTATGCATAGCATAATGGATTCTAACATGGGGGTAGTTGATTTAGCGAAATTTTCCTGTCCCTAAATGTTAGTCGTAAATGTAAACACTAACTGACCACTCACTGGATCAGCAGCTAATGTACAAGTAGCCGAGGGCACAGTGTACATAGGACTGTGAAGTCCAGCCGGCTTGATGTTGAGCACGCGGAAATTCCGGTCTCTATTTATTCTTTATCCTGCCCTTATGGTTGTTCTCAGTACCAAAATATTTTGTTGTCACAAAAAATGCGAGCAACAAAAAAAAAATAAATAAATAAAAATAAAAAATATCCCAACTATAAATATATTTGGTATGTCATTTATGAAAAAAATTTCTTTCAGTGCAGATTTGTTATACTTCTTAAATGGGCGCCCGTAGGTTTCTGCTAAGCCCACAAATAGAGGCACGAATTTGTGCAGAAATATTTGTGCGCCATTTGATCACAAAGTCCTAGGTGCACATCTGCAGCTGAGCTTCACGAAGAGTCATTGGATGTCTTAGCTCTCACTTGTTTTGGGGTTATGCTGGGAAATCACAGATTTATTGATGTCGCAATTGCATTATTCTGATTGGTACTGTCAAATGAGAGACTTTTCTGAACAAACACATACTGTCAATAACCATGAAGCAAAGCTGTCAATGTGCTCGTAAGGCATTGAAACAAAATGATACATAAAATCTGTTCGCCACAAAATGGCGGCCCTGCCCATGAGAAATGACGATGGAAAAGCTATGGAACTCAAGGGTGCGGGGAGACTGGAGAATCGCAAGAAAACTCGCCGGGTAACGAAATCTTCCACCACTTTCCACACGCACAAAAATTTGGGAACGACCCGCAGGGACTCGAACCCGGAACACCGGGGTGGATAACGAGTTGTCTAACAACTAAATCTCTGCGGCCATGCATCATTGCAATGTTACTATGCAAAATTCGCGTTATTTGGAGACAGACTAGATAGACGTTCCTTCTCTGGACATAAGAGAGTGTAAACTGTGCCAACAATGGCCACGAACTTCTAAGTGATGTCAGTTACATGTGTGACCGTTTTACAGTTACAATAGGTTGGTCACTCTACCGTGAAACTTATATTTTACTGGCCAGAAATTATCTCCACACATACCTCTGAATCGGTCAACATAATACCTCGAACTAACCTACAGTCATTTGCAGTGAAGTTTTCTACTAGAAAATTACGCGAATTCTGCATGTCTCTGCTTAAAAGTCAACGACTAAAATCGTAGAAAATTATATTTATTAACGGTTGATGTAGGTGGTTCCTGCCAAAGCGTGCACTTACGACAACCACCATGTAAAATAAAAACTAAAAAATTATTTTCATTTCAACCTTAGATGCTAACTTTCGAGTATGGAGTAATGTAGACAGTATGGTTTGTTACTTAGGTTGCTTGTTTATGTTAAAAATTGACAGTAAAATGCAAATTATCTAAAAGGAAAGTAAAGTAGCTATGGTTTCAGAAGTACTAACTAACTTAATCTCAAATCACCTATAACAATTCGTGCTGATTTATAAAAGGTGTCCACTTTACCCTGAATGGTCCATAACAAAGTTGGCCGAGTTTCCGACCAGGCGCGTTCGACAGCGCGGCAACTGCGCCGCACAAAAAAATAATATTAATGCGCCGTGGAAAACAATATATTCGGCGGCGCGAAGCCAGAGCGCTGAAATGCAAATTGCGAAAACAATCGCAGCGAGAGGCTCGGCCGTCGCACCAGCGAAACAAAACCCATCGTTAGCGTCACCAGCCCGTGTTCACATCGCCAGATTGGTAATGATGGTACGAGAGGGTGCAGTGCTGCGTACCAACTGTGAGCTCGCTCGACTCCTGCGCTGGAAACACACAGATTATTTCCACGTCGCAGCTTCGTCATTAACACTTCCAGTCCGAGATACATTCCCAATTCTGGCTCTTGCAAACGAGCTAATTCCATTCATGTAAACGCCCTTTCATCGGCGTAGTAACATGGGCAGGTCCAGTGAATTGTGAGGACATCGGCGAGACAATACCTTCCCGCTTAACACGCGTTTAAAATGCGTTTCAGTGTGTCCGTAAACAATTTTTTTTTTTTTACAAATTTATTCCACATGTGATAATTGTATCAATGTACGAAAGTAAAATACGTTTCAAACGATGACGGAAAGGTATTTTTTTTTATAAACAATCATGTCAGAAAATCATTTCGCAGCTCATCAAGATGGCTAAAGTCACATTTTTCAACCAATTACATGCGAAAAACTACACTTTGCATTCGTGTGAAACCATTCTAGAAACGTGCGCTGGACTCCGCTTGAAAAAAAAAACTGTACACAAATAAAAATATGTGTTCACCACTGAAAATGTCAGTTAGGCGAGTGATACCACTGCACGCCTTTTCAGTATCTTGCGGTAGAGGTGATATAGCCCTTGGCGTCATGCCACACTCCTACATACACAACGGCCAGTAGGCGGAGATTAAGGTCCCTGTGTACCTGCGCTTGAAAGGCATTGCAGCGAGTTAGAAGTAATCATATTTGGAAGAAACATCTCAACGCGCATTAAGTTTCTGCGTCTACGAAAAGAAAACACTTTTCAAGCAATGTTTCTATCAGTTTAAAATTAGGATCGTTTAAAGGAAACATGCTTTTCAAGACTCTCAAAATGGCTAAAACTTTTATTTTTAACTTCGGTATCTAGGAAAATTTCAACGGGATTCGAAAAACACAGTAATAGAAATAAGCACTGGAATTTGAACCTTAAGTATCGCAAATAAAATAATACGGTCACCGCTTGGAGTCCCATAGGAAAATGAATAATAGTACAGTTCTGCGCGCCAGTTGCTGGGTTTGCGTGTAGAGGCGATAATGTATTACATACGCCGACCGACGTCACTCTTAACGCTCCATCGGTTTTGTGTCTCACATACACCAACGCAGCCTACCTTATGGGTCCTGTCTATATAGACTGTGTTTGTGTGTGAGTGACAGAATATCGATGGAATTGTAAGGGTGGGGCTGACTGGCAAATTTAATACCTTATCGTCTTTCCACGCAAGCCAATCAGCTGGCGTCCAGTGCTTTACTATTGCCCGTTCCTTTACGGGACTGCAAGTTGTGACCACCAGTTCATAGTCTAACGCTCGTTACTAATGTTGTGTTTTCCAAAATTAGTTTCTATTTTTCCAGATACGGCAGTCTGGGAAAGCCATTTTTTTTTTTTACCATTTTGAGGGGCCTGGAAATGATGTTTCTAATAAACATGCCAAATTTGTAAGATTACGGTGACGTAGTTTGGCGTGAGTGTGCTTTTCGTAGACAGCAAATGCATTGCGGGTTAAATAATTTCGTCAAAAAACGAACAGTTTTAACTCACTGCAAAGTATTTAGAAGCGCAGGTACAGATGCCCCTTACGAGGTTGAGTCATCTGTTTAGTTGAATTGTTTCATTTTCGTGTATAAACTATATAATGTACCGTATTACCGGCAATGTCTCTTAAGGCCATGATCTTTTATTTATTTCAAACAATTGCAAATAACTTGAACATTTTTTAACCAAATGATTTAAATAAATTTGACACTGTGTACAGCCATACAATACACAATTTTGCCAGAGCGTTTTGTAAAATAATGTACCGTTTGCTAGCAACAAATTATTTTGCTTGATTTTGACTTATTTTGAAATCAAAATATGGGCTAATTCTGCGGCAAAAATCTAAAAATGTATTAGGTGTATTACAACATAAAGTTTCAAATGCAAACAATGATATATAAGTGTTAAAACAGTCAGAACGAATTTTCGTTATATATATTAATTTGTGATAAAAAAATTTCAAAACCACTGAAAAACTAAAGAGTGAGGCCTTAATTTTACGCTCATGCGCGAGTTTCTGGACTGAATTAGTATTGGTTGGTATTTAATCTTTATCACAGGGTGAGACGTAATTGTATGTTACATTTTACGTTAGGTTACGTTCATAGTTACACATTACTATTTCGTATACAGTGTGCGTTATCAAAGGTAAGTCTTTGCTGTAATATTTTAAAATATATCACGCTGAAATTTTTATCAGGAAAGAAACAGCAAACTTCAGCACGTTGAGTGCCACGGGGCTCCTGAATATTCATTGTCATGTGGAATTCTGTAAACAGCAAAAAAACATTTCATTAGTACATATCAAGTGTTTCTTGTGGACACTAAAACATTGTGGTCAACAAAAATTAATTTTGTTCTTACTACAAAATAAGTTGGTATGGAACATTTGCTCTCAAATTATTATTTCAATTAAGATAATTTTTTAAATTGTATTAAATCGCGTTAAATTTTTGGAATATTCTGTGTTAATTCTATTTTAAAAAATACTTCAATTAACAAGAATGCGTGTGCCAAATATTCTTATTATCAAGTCTCACTGCAACAAACATTCAAAGAGCTCAGCTTGTCATTATTTCCTGGAATGACGGTTGTATGCCATCGATAAGCCAGTTTTTCAGGAAATGATTTTCGCGTCAGCAGGATTTTAATCATGTAATTTACATGACCAATTGCAGATTTCATTTCTTTATAGACGGGCTTTCTCATTTAACTGCATCAGTCAGAACATAAGTACTACGTCACAATTCATATGTAACTCACAAGCTGTAATCCAAGACGCATGCGAGCTGGAATCATCTAATAACTGAAATGGACATGCGAATTACAACTCTTAAATAGAGTCCCGGAAATTTCGTGGATTAAACGGCCTGCCGGCTAGATTCCACAGTCCTGTGTACACTATGTACTCAGATACTTGTATATTGTCTGTTGCTCCAGTGAGTGGCCAGTTGTACATGTGACAAGGTAGCTCTGTGTTCTCAAGCAGGTCTGCTATTGGTTCACAGCCTTCAAGGAAACAATGGCCCTATCGTGAATGGAATGACTATGCACATATGCGTTTGAAATGTTTTTTCTTTTCTATTGAATTTGCGATAATTTCCGATACTCTACTCCTCATCATGAGCACACCCAGAAGTTGGCACTTGTGGCATGCCTCCCACTCCCCTCCCCCCGCCTCATAAGAGGCCAATTTTTATTTTTATGTGTAGATGTTATTGCAAGCCATGTGTGTCAACATGTTTTTTTTTTTTTAAATACTACTGGTATACTGTAACGTACAAGAACTTTGTCGTGATCCACCTGCCTGTAGTTTGCAGAAATGGTTATTTATTGGGTACTGTGCCCCCTCTCCCCAAAGCCAAAATCCTGAATGCGCCCACACCATTCATGAGAGTCTATCATGAAAATCAGACGTCCCTAATAAAATCATTAAATAATGGATCAATGTCATTTTCTCCGGGCCCGACAATAGCTGAATGAGGTTGAATGTGGTACTATTGAGACATCAACATCCTGGCGCAGACTTTTAAAACTGGCGTAGACGTGCAACTTCGTCTATAATACTGTGCTCTAGACAGAAGGTGTCACTATGAAATCTCCCATAGAGACTACCTGTCGTCGAGAAGCCGCACGTCAGTTGAGAATCTTGTGAACAGAAGCTAGGATGATGTGTGACGTGACTGCTATGTCACCCTTAGTTCTTCCATTCTTCTAGGCCCCGGATGAGCAGAGTACAGAATATTCAGGCCACACCCGGTACTTTTACAGTAATTTTGAATTTTTTTTTCAAATTAACATAATTTTCACATCGAAGAATCTCTCAATTGTTATGTCACTTATATCGATATCATAGTTTGTGCTATTTTCAGTAGAAGTAAACCTTGCAGTTTACCAGTTTAGGCGCCCAAAGCAACACCAATATTTTTTTTGAAAATGAACCAATATCACCAAAAAAAATTTTTTTTTCGAACAAAGAGTGCGATATTTTGCAAAGATCCTACATGGACCTGAGCACTGTATGACTGTCCTTAGTCTTGAATTTTTTCGAAGCATTCCGATAAAAAGTATTTAATTTTTTTGCACCAATATGAAAAAATCTCTCTACCAAGGTCTAAAGCCAGGCAGCCAACTTTATGCGTGCTGAAGGGGGTTGTGCGTCTCGGTGGTATCTGCTGGGATCACCCCTTCCCTCCCATCCTGCAGGTCATATGCCACGCACTGTCCCGCGTCGCTCCCTTGTTGACTGGTATTGCGTGTGCCTGCGTGAAAACACGGCAGGAATGTAGGAGGTGTTTCCTGCATGGACCCAGCATCCTGCTTCTCCTCCCACCTGGGACACCAATATCCTGGTCGTCGCCACATCTCGCGTCTGGGGTCGTCTTCCCCTGGTGTCCCTAGGGACTCCTGCCGGCCACACGAGTGCCTCGGAGTACAGACACGTGGGAGTACATTGCATCATGGATAGAGCCTCGAGTTCTTCAGAGTGTCTTGGAGTACAGACACAGCGAAGCACCTTGCATCATGGATAGAGCCTCTAGTTCTTCACGAAAATATGTTGGCACCATTTTGTTCCGCTGTCTTGCGTGCACGTCCGTAGCTACGCTTCATGGTTATTGGCAGCGTGGCTTTGTATACACATGTCTCTCATTAATACGATTATTGTGATACCATACTAAGGTTAATTCTACTACATGTAAGAAAGATCAACGTTAAAAGTTTGGCACAGGAAAATTTCTGTCGATTTAGAGCTGGTATTTGTAAGAGGGGGAAAATGAACCAATCACAGAGATTTTCCTGAGTTTTAAGTTACATCAAGTCTGTCTAAATTTAATTTTTGCTACGGTTTCGTATTTTACTGGTTCCTTAGCGAAAGCATCGAAACTAACGGCAGAAATTTTCCCTGTGCCGAACCCCCACATAAGAAAATGCATTTTCTTTCTAACCTGTATTAGAATTAACGTTAACCATACGTTTGTGATTTTCCAGAATAACTTCCAAGACAAGTGAAATTTAAAACATGGAATCACTGACCATGCAGCAGAGCTACAGATGTGTGCATAAGGCACTGAAACCAAATGTTGCAAACTACTTTTCGCCACAGAATCGTGGCACTAATAATGGACTACATGCGCCTGTCTGTACAAGCACGGAGTCTGCGGAGGCTACACTGCGCTGTAGAGACAATAGATGAGAACACCATTAAGAAAAAAACACAACTAACACATTACTATGGGTGGGAAAAATTTAACCATTCCTGGCGCACTATTAGTTCACTCCTGTGTAAACTAGCAGCCACAGATTTGTTTATATCTACTCTAATGTGTGTTGCCTAGCCTCTATTTCACTTAGTCGAAGAACATTCCAGTATATATTTTTGTGTTACCCTCTTCAATCATTGTTTAACAATTTGAAACACTTATTCTTACAATACAATAACGTTACTATGGTTTTTAAACGCCTACTGTTACCAGTATCCAGAACTCTTTACGTCAGAAAGTTGTTTATTTTCTCTAGGCCAAACATTTTTTTATATAAAAGCGAAGGTTTTGACACAAAGGTAGAAATGTGGCTGGAAATAAAAAAAACACCAAAATGATCAAAACATTATTTTTTAAAATGGTTTTACACAATAAAACATGTTAATTATCTGTTAGAACATCATTTGAAACGCACTGAAAAATATGGTGCTATTATTTTTAATAATTAATTTACTAGATTTAAATGAAATGACAAGACCATTTAATGTAGTAATTTAAAAAAAAACTGGCTTTTGGTGATGTACCAACATTTAGAAAGTAGGCTACAATCTGCCTGTAAACATTAATATTTGGCTAACTCTGTTGCTGAAATAAGTAAGTAATAGCCTATCGCTTTATAAAATATTAAAAATTACAAGACATTTTAGGTCATAATAGCCTACATACATAAATAGTTGGTAAATGTACAAATATAACCTATTGATGAATGTGTGTATTTATAAACTACCTCTTATATACTTTTACACAAATTATTTGTATTTTGTAACTATACGTATTTTGGGAAATAGTTTACAGATTTTTTGTAAATAAGTAACTTACATAATTGTAAAGTGCAATTTACAGCAGCTATGATGGCCCGTGGTTGCAAAAGATAAAAAGAAGCGAAGGGGAGGAGTGTTGCAGGCTGGCTTGGCGCCAGTGACTTCTTAGAGACGAGCTGGGGGGGGGGGATAATTATCAGGGCGTGGGCGTGTCTCAAGCACAGTGGATCACCACCCCTCCAGCCTCCCGCACCCTAGGGATGTGGCCGTTACTATGAACGTCTGGGTCACCATGATATATTCGCTCCTTACCCCACGTAAAGCTGCCCCACTACACTCACGACGGAGAATTAACTGTATTCACAACCAACATTTAGTATACGTACGTACATGTAAAAGTATAAACACTGGGTGAACATGCAAACATTCACATCACCACGTAACGTGGCTGAGTTGGTCTGTTTCCTACTTCTTACGTACGTACACTAAGTAGTGGTTTTGTATCCGTGTACAAACAGTCGTAAGAACATTAGAATAAATTTAAATTTCAATATACTTTTTCAAATAGTTCCTCTTTTGTCGTAAATTAGTGTATGCATTTCGTTCTAAAAGTATTAAGGGTGTAAGTATATAAAAACTCAATACAAAATATTTTTGTATTTATTTAAATGTAGCAAAAAAGTTTCCAAATTCCAGACCGTTATTTAAATATACAAAATATTATTTAAATGTGTATGTATATGCCTAAAGCACTAACCAGTGACATGTATTTTTACTGTGAATAATTTCGTTTCCTTATGTTGATTGGTTTTCTGGTGTTGTATGAACTAAAAACATGCAAATTTTGACTTTGTAATTGCATTATGGAAAAACTGGCCAAGCTAATTTTTTGTAAGAAGAAAATATACTCCCAAGCAACGCCTGCAAAACTATCACTATTTCATACAAATATAAAAATATTATTATTTTTTCCTTCAGGAACGTCCTTAATGTGCTATAATTTACAGCAGACATTTTGCACCTATAAGAACCAATTTTATGCATGTCTCGGTTCTACGGTGTTGTGAATGCAACTCGAAACACATTACGCACGTATGTTAAGTGTGGTTGTGGATCCGGATTTAGGCTACGCACATAAGCAGAATAGTTGGGACGTTTCTTAGTTACCTCGGGCTTTTGTCGGGTCAGCGAGGGCGTGGTAACTGGTCCATGATTGACCGTGCTGCAGATGTGCTGTAATGTATATCGAGGGAAGATGCCAGTCATGCAAGTTTATTACGTTTCGTTAGTTATTATTAAAAAAAAAATTACATCCAATATATAAAATTCTCGTGTCACAGTGTTTGTTTCCATACTCCTCCGAAACGGCTTAACCGATTTCAATTAAATTTTGTAAATACATTCGGTTGGTCTGCGAATTAGTTTTTATCAATTCTTTATACTCCTAAGTGCTATTTTTTAGTAAATATTTCTAATTTATTTATGCAACAAAACAACGTTTGTCGGGACAGCTAGTAATATTGTAGCTCAGTACTAGTACCAGCAATTTTTTGTGAATTCTGCAACAATTTGTTTCAATGCCTTATATGCACATATGCAGCTCTGCTTCGTGGTCAGTGATTGATAGAGATGATGGTTTATGGCGGGAAAGCTTGACTGTTTGCTGGGTTTCAAAGCACCTTCAGCTTATTAAAATATTACTGGCTTTCGCTTGTGCTTGGAGCTGCTGCCCTATTTGGCTGAACCAATAAGAATCCCAATATTGTAATATTTAATGCATGTTATTGGTCTACAGACAGCTGCGTTGTGTCAGAAATATATCGCTCTATGTAGAGACGGGAAAAATTCACGGGTTCACTGACCTGTAAGTTAGCCTCCAAGGACATGTGTGTATTCAAGCAGACATAACCTGCTCACTGGCTGCTCGATGACACAGTGATATGGGCCTGCATTTAGTTGCTTCTGTATTATTGCTTAGCGACTTCCAGGAAGTGTCAAATAAGTCATGGACCAATTGCGAAAGCTGCACGAATTTACAGTTGATGGAATCCTACCTAGGGGCCAAAGGAAAACGTGAATTTTTCAGGTCTCTAATCATATTCGTTGCAAGAAGTTACAATGTTTTCAAGGTTTTGTTGGCACAAAATGTTTTTGCAGTATACCATCATGTCTAGTAATTGGACGTTTTCGACTCTCAGCGTCTCAGGTTCCTGCCGCAAAGTGCAGACGTGGTGTCCCGGTAACCGATTTGCACAATCAAATAAGCGACGCATATGCACTTATATTTCTATCGATAACCAAGAACTAAACACTGGCGCTACTCATTACTGACTTACTCAAATGTCAATCGAAATAAGTATTCTATTGCAATATTTTTTTGAACATTTATTTGAATATTATGGCTTTGAAATTCTTAAATGTTGCATCTTCCCCCGTGTTCCATTATACGTAGAGTCACTGCTTTTGGTGAAGAGAATGTTCTATCGACTTATTTCAATGCTTTGAATACACGTCTGTGACTGCATAGTAAAAAAAAATTGTACATTTACAAGGAAAATCTTGTAAACTAATATCAGAACGTAATAAGTCAGGCAATGAAAGTAAGATGTTAGAAACCTATTAAAGTGGTTACAAACATCGTAAACACCTTTGCGAAATAGTAAAATAAACGTTAGTGAGCAAATTTTTCGATTTGCAACAAAATAAACCTAGGAGACCTGACAAATTTTACTAAACATTTCGTAATTTTACAAAAATTGTTTTTGTAACTCTACAAAAAAGTGTTGTAAACTTAACCAGATATTAGCTGTAAATATACAAAATTTGTATGCATATAAACATAAACGTTTGTAAATATACAAAGAAGTTTGTAAAAGTACAATTTTTTTGTAAATTTTGCAAAAAGACTTTGTAGTCTTACCAAAAACTTTTTTGGAAACTGGTTTCCAAAAAAACCTTTTTGTGAAAGTACAAATTTTTTTTTTACTTTGTGCCTTACGGTCAGTGATTGTATGATTCTATCTCTGAGAGTCTTGCGTGTTCTACCCGCCAATCATAGACATGCGGTGTCGCAGTAACCTTGCTCTCATTGGCGCAGACAAATTAGCGACGCTTAGCAAATACACGCTGCCAGTAACAATGAACCATAGCTGCAGGTGTGCACGTAAGTAAGGTTAATTATACTACAGGTAAGAAAGAAAATATGTTTACTTATGAGAGGGATTAACACAGGGAACATTTCTGTCGCTAGTTTCGCTGCTATTGCTAAAGGACCAGGAAAATACGAAACTTTAATAAAAATAAATTTAAATGTGCTTGGAAATTACAGAAGTCATTAAACTGGATTTCAAATTGTAAATAAACCAATTTCGTGTTTTAAATTGTCAACTTGAGGTAACTTAAAATTCAGGAAAGCTCTGTGATTGGTTAGTTGGCACCCATTACAGACACCAGCGCTCAAGCGGCAGAAATTTTCCCCGTGACAAACTTTTAACATAGATGTTTCTAACCCGTAGCAGAATTAACCTTTAACGTATTACATTGATTCAAGTTTTTGAAAAAA
>PNEQ01106523.1:37747-56358 GCA_003012365.1 Medauroidea extradentata
ATATATATATATATATATATATATATATATATATATATATATATATATATATATATATATATATATATATATATATATATATATATATATATTACATTAGCACTGAGCACAGCTCAACTTTTCTGTCCCAAAAATGAACATTCTCGTAGAATTCATAGTGAGTTGCAACCCGTTGGGCTCTTCTATTATTCGTCTGTCAATCACGAGGTCAACACCCAATCAGAGGCGGACATTGTATTGTATTTTCATCAACGCGTCGGTATGTTAAAACTTTGCATGTTGATCTGCCGCCATTTTTATTATTTAAAATTTTTCCTAACTCTTGCTATCGATGCTAACTCATAGTTGGTAAAATTAGGACGTAAAATACGACTAACCAGAAAAAATGTAACTCTTATAACCATAACAGTAAAAATAACATCAATGTAATGCAAGTGTAACTGCAGAAAATAAAATTTTAAAATTAAACGTCTTATATTCCACAAGCCAAACTACTGAAACAACAGCACAGCTGTTTTACTCTCTCTGTCCGCTTTATTATTTTCTACGCCCATTTGTGGCCGAAGCACAAAAAATATATGACACAAAATTTGTTAGTTACAAAATTTATATAAGAAGAATTTTATGGACGTCTAAACTTATAATGAATGAACGGATATTACTTCAACCTTATTGATTTGTACGTATTACTGTTTGAAAATGATTAACAATAAGCCATTCATTGCCAGTTGATTTGAAGACTGTGCAATATCGAACGTGTTGTGTGCCCGTACATTGCTTCGATATGTTTGCTAACTTATGTATTGCTTTCTAGGAATTTTAACTATTTATTTAACTGTGTGCTAGATAAGAAAAAAAAATCATTTTGTGAAAATTATATGTATCTGTTGGCGACACTGAGCAAACGATGGACGTATGGCATACTGTTATGAATCCTTCGGCTAGGAGACAGTACGATCAGACTAATGAAACGTGAGAAATTTAGTTCAGCGCTCAACATCAAGATCTTTAACGCAGGTGAGGGGTGACACGAGGTGAGTATGGAGTGGCACCGGAATGAATGGGGGAAACGGGAGATCTCAGAGAAAACCCGCCGACTAAAACCCGCACGATTCCCACACGCGAAAATCCGGGGACCGACCCCGCCAGGAACCGAGCTCGGATCGTCTTGGTGGGAGGCGAATGGTCTGACTACTCGGCCACCGCGGGTCCCCAGAAGACTGATATGGACGTCCAAATTTGTGGTTTTCCTATTCACTGTTCACACAAATAATAGAAACTAGTATAACAGAAAATAAGTGAATCACAGAGATATAAAAGTCACTGAGCTACTTCAGAATACCGTAGCAATTACACGTAGAAATTGTTCGTGTTAAACATACATGTTTTTCTCAATTATTCAAAAATTTTCATATCAAGGTAGTTTAAAAAAAAATTGCAAAAACAAAAATTACCTAATTCGGTTGACAACGTCTATTACTAACATCAAATACCTCAAGACGGAACTTTTAATAGTGAACTTTTGTATAAAACCGCTAGCGGAAGTAGAAGCGGACGCTATATTAAAGTAATTGCGTTCAGTATATAATAAATCTTAAGATCGTGTAATTTACAGACAGGCGAAGCCAACTGAAGTGAAACAAACATATGCTTCCATATTGGTTGCTTATTAAATATTATCAGGTTTAAAATGCATGTCTTCTTTGACAAAACAAATTGCACACATGTCAACGATATGTATTCAAGTTGAAAAATATATAATTAAAATAATTAGTTGTGTTTAGGAACTTAAAATCATTTGTGGCTGAGTGTTATGAATTTTAATGTTAGTTTGAACGTGTTTTAAATGTCTGTTCTTTTCTCTATTTTCGTTCTCTAAACCGTCTGTATTTTACAAAGGCATATTTACCACCAAAAAAGTCGTCGCGTACATGTCTGAATCTGGCACGGACGAAAATATTTTTTTCGAGGAGCGAAAATATTGTGCGCGTCTAGATGCTCGCTTAGTAGAGGGAGCATGGGAATTCTACCTCACGGGATAATGACTTCGATAGGCGCCGGTCCGGGCGCCGCATACGCACCAGCTCGTCAGCCAAGGGAGAGGGGCAGGGAGGGGAGCACATCGAGCGGAATTGTTCCGAAATTGTGACGTGATTCCGCGACAGGCGAACTGTTCGTTGGGTAGGGGTGCCAGGGTGAGGGCAGGGGGAAGGGGTACCAACACTCCCCGGTGACGACGAAAATTGAAACACAATAGCCTTTTCCACGTGCGGCGAGATAGGCGGGCATTATCCCGGAACACAATAAAACTTTAATGAAACGTGTATATGTATTATGATTACTGCATCATCCAGTCGAAATTATTACCTTTTTTCCTTCCTTTTTTTTTTTTTTTACGCAGCGCTCACATCACACGGTATAATTAAAATGCTGACGTGTCTCGACTTTGCAGTGCGGGAGGCCTTGTCCCCTGCAAGCGGTGAGCTGTGAATGTTTTAACCACGGAATGCATGGCCTCTCTTGCGAGAGGTATGTTAATATTACATAGTTAGTTTAATGCAACAATGGTATATATAAAATTATGGATTTTTTCTAGTTTCATTAATTTCTTCCCATGATATTGTAATTGGAGCTTAAGGATAGATTTTATTGCTGATGTGCCAGTGTATTAATACACCATTACTGTGTCTTTTTTAAAGTAAAGTTACTGTATGTGTGACACTGAGGTGTGTATTTATTGTCATAAACACAGGACCAGTGATCTGCTTGTCACTGAACTGAACATTTAGTACAGAACTGGACCTTGGCTAGTGTTGTCTGAGCGGGAGAAAGGAAATAAATAATTATTTGTTAAAAATGTTTCAACAACTGATGCAGTTTTGAAAATTTCTCATTTAAAACATTGCAATGAAATACTCGTAATATGACACCCCGAAGGAAACAAATTGAATACTTAATTTTTGTATTATTGAAATTGTGTTTTGCCGCTTGCACTACACATTTCAAGAACGTTATTAATATTTAACTTCTACTGTTATAGATGCAACATCCATATGTATGCATATTGAAATACTTTATGTTTATCACGTGTTAGTAAAATGTTAATAATGTGGCTGAACTCAGTAACACTCTTGAAATCATACTGTGACTTGCATGCTTGAACAATTTAGCTTACTCAGTATAAAATACTACTACTTTTCTAAGAAACAGCTATTTGATTATACGTCTATTACTAGCTCAGATTGAAATGACAAACAAAAATAATTGTTTACAGCTACTCTTCTTTGTTTTACTGATTGTAAATGCATTAAAACGTATTTTATACTCGCCAATAAATAATTGATTGATAACTAGCATTTGCATACCGCTATTATATAAATATTTTAGTTCAAACAGTAGTTTTAATTGGAGTTGAATTTAGTACTTACCTGTAATTTACATTGTTCAACAGAGACGCAAATATTCTTGTGATTATTATCGCACATGTTCAAGAAAATAATATTACTCGTGATCGAATATGTTTCTGACTATTAATCCATGACTGCATACCCCGTAGCTAAAATGTTTCCAAAAAAATTTTAAAGTTACATTTTTTAAAATTATGTAACAAATTTAGTTTTCCTGGTTATAATTAATGCTATTGTGCACAATTGTTTGTGTTACATATAATGTGCATATATAGAATATTGAATATTAACTTATAAAAAAACTTTTGTAAAATACGCTTTTACAACTACACACTGCAGTGCACATACTGAAGTTTACCAAGGCTACATACTTTCTAAGGACCCCACCCCCCTTTTTTTCTAAAATTTTATTTCTTCATTTATTTCAGTGCTGACAATTTATATAATTCATATTTCTTGAGGTTCAACGTTTTTACTAACTTCTGTACAAAAATACGTGAGATTTTTTTTTTAAAGTCTAGCAAGAAATTATATCTGCACAAATTACTGCTTATTTACTTTGCAAAATTGCTACACTATTAAGATTATTCATTTCTGTATGGTCTGCATTTAAACAACCAACTGTTTCCTCATTTCAATTGCAAATTTCTTTCGGAGTGTTGAGAGTATTTTCAGTGTGAATCGTACCGTAATTATCAAAAACGGTAAAAAATAAAACAAACATTTTTATGGAATTGTTAGGAGAATAATGCTGACAATACATTAGCAAAACGTTTGCACATAGTAACACACAAGCAGAAACGAAATATAAATTCGAAATACAAAACACGTGAAACTTTTTCTAACTAAAGGCTAAATAGCAAACGAAGAGGTATTTTTTTATCCATGTTCATGTACAAACAATAAATATAAAGTACTTTTATTAGTTTTTTTTCTGCAAAACATGAGAAATCACAGCGAAAACATTACAGTTATCAAATTATAACCAGAAACAAATAACAACCTGAAAAAATACATAATTTTAAAAAGTTCCAAACGCATTACCAAATGAAAATACAAGTATACATGTTGTGTGGAAGTATACAGTCAAAATTTCAATAAACAAAATTAAAACCCTTTGATTAAATTGTGCCATTGATGATGGCAAACTCTAAGCTCTACTTCAAAGTCGCAGTTTTTTTAATTTTCGCAGGTATTTCTACTTGTATACAATGTATCTGACGGTACATGCAACTGCATCTAAGTACCTTTGGCAGAGCCAAATTATATTTAATTCTAGTAGAATTTACATGATAGACATTGAGAGGTCAAATGGCTTCGATGGGTGACATAAGCTAAAATTTTACCAAAAGGATAATTTGTGTAAAATTATGTGCCTCGAATCTACCTGTTGTAATGTGAAGAGAGTCAATATTGGTGCGTCACCTCTCTGGATGAGTGAGATTAGAGAGACCACTGTGACTTTGATGTCTTTGTTCAAACAACTTAGTTGTGCAAATAAAATTGCTTAACTATGATTGTTGATAAATTATAAGAAATCATACAAATAATACATGGACACAGAACACATCATAAGGCAGAAGATAAACTCCTACATGTGAAGTGAACTCGATCAGAACAAGTCAGCAATATGGCAGACAGTCAACCGCCAATCAGGATCTGCGAACGAGCACATCGGACTAAGACACGACCAATACGGATTACTCCGCAGCACCCAGTAGCTAATGAGTATAGCCACGAGTTCACTACGTACAGACTTTTGTACCATTTTGTTTCAACACCTAGATGACCGGAGATTTCACGGGTTCAACGACCTACTGACTGGACTGCACAGTCATATATACACCATGTCCTCAGCTACTTGTACATTGGCTTCTGCTCCAGTGAGTGGACATTTGTACAAGTGACAAGGTAGTATTGGAGTCAGTGAGTGCTTTCATGCAGGATTGCTATTGGTTCACAGTCCTAAAGGAAACGGTGACCCAATAGCAAAAATAATTGGGATGTACAGGATCTGACTTTTTCAGAAAATAATTAGCGAAATTTCTTGGTCCCTAATAATTATTAAATTCAAAAAGTGACTAAACCCTACAGGTGTTTTTAATCTAACTTCCCCTCAAATACTTTCGCCAAATGTTTCTGTCCTTTGCTTATAGGTAGGGTCATGAACTTTTCGCGAAAAGAATTTCGTCTTAGTTCTTTCAGTGTTTTATTTAAAAGTCTAATTCTTCTTCATAGTCAGTGATTGGAAATTTTTTAACTCTCACGAGCGAGTCTTGGGATTTTACCCGCAAATTACTGACGTGCATTGTTGCAGTAAACTTATCGTGATTGGCCCAGTCAAATGAGAGACATCACTTCACAAATACACGTTGCTTGCCAGTAACCATAAAGTAGAACTGCAGATGTGCACGTAAGACAGTGAAACAAACTGGAGAAAATTTCATGGCCCTTCTTATACGTAATGAGTAGAGACAGGAAAAATTCACGGGTTCACTGATTTCTGGGCTAGCCTCCGAGAATATATGTTTACTCAAGTATAGGCGGTTCGGGATAAAGTGAGCACTAAAAGAATCCCTGATTAAGTGCTATTTTCAGCAAACTCGTATCTTTCCGCGCGCTACGGCTGACGACGGGACATTGCTAACCTCTCTGAACACGTCACTTGATGTTTGCGCGTCTTAGATAATTTGTGTAGTCGGTAGTAATCGATACAGTTTGATAAAAAAAAGTTTATTTCTTACATAAAATACAATTACATCGATTTCACTTGGTTTTGTTTAATTATTGTTGTATTTATATATGAAAATACACGGATTTATTTGGCGTAGTTTTGTTACCAACCATACTAGCGGTAAGGCAACTAGAGTTAATGTTGAATTTAACGCAGTAACGAATAGTGATATTTTTCAAAGGTTAAATTTTTAGTGCTCACTTTATCCCGAACGATCTATAAACATTATCTGCTCATTAGTTGCTCGCTGACACAGTGGTACCACATGATTGGACATGTATTTAGTTGTTTCTTTGTTATTGGCTCAGGGTCCTCCAGGAGTTGTCAGTTAAGTCAAGAGCCAATATCTATAATTAAATGAGCCGACATTTGTTTCAAATCTAGCTAGTGCCCAAAATAAAATGCGAATTTTTCAGGTCCCTAGTAATGACTAGAGACGCGTAAATTTCTGGAGTTCATTCGAGGAGAAAGTAGATTTCAAATCTCCTGTACGTGTGATTTCTTTGAATTGTTGGGTCTCCATCCGTGAAATTGTTTACTTGAGGACTGATGGAGCAGTAGCGAACCTGCATGAGAACGTTCACAATCTTGAACAACTTAAATAAATATAGACTGGAAGTAATGTTTGCACCATCTTGTTTCAATGCCTTACGTACGGCCTTGCAGCTCCGCTTCGTGGGCACAGCCTTGGCACGGTCAGAATTTTTTTTCAGTATCATTTGTGTTCATCTACAGATCTGTTTCATAGTCAGTGATAGGATGTTTTAAACTTTCCGAGTCTTGGTCTTGGTGTTCTACCAGAGATTACAGTCGTTCTGTGTCTCAGTAACCTTGTTCTGAATGACACAGTCAAATGACAGACGTCTCTGCAAACAGACACACTGCCAATTGCCATGAAGTAGAGCTGCGGATGTGCACACAAGGCATTAAAACACAGTGGAGAAAATATTTCCGCGAAAACTTCCAATCCTTTACAATTAGAAATGATGGTTCATCGCGAAAATTTGTTGTGCCAACATGCCTTTGAAAACCCTGTGGTTTCTTTCGAGACGTATGATTGGGTGACATACGTTTGACACAGCGTAGCTGTCTGCAGACCAATAACAGGCATAACACATTACAATAGCGGGATTCTTATTGGCTTAGTCAAATAGGGCAACATGTATACGTACAAGCGAGAGCTAGTAGTCTTTTTATAAGCTGAACATACGTTGAACTCGAACAAACAGTCCAGTATTCCAGCTATAAACCACCATCTCTACTTATAATAAAATAAGTAGCAGGGTAGCCAACACCCAGTGCACATTTCTGACTGGGCACCTGTAGGTGTTTATCGAACCTAAAAATCAGTAGCGAAGAGAGACTGTATTGCACGGGGTATTTAGCACAGACTGTACACGAATCTTGAGTTGTCTGTCGAGCCACCAGGCTGGTAGGTGCAGTAAAATTCCAACCAATAGCGTGCACATGGCAAGGAACGAATTATCCAGTAATGTGTAAGAGGCCCTGATTTCTGCGAAATCATTTCCGCACCAACTTGTTTCAAAGCCTTACGTGCAGCTCTGCGGATTTGCATAATAGATTTTGGTATTGTGTCTTTGTGGAAGAACGTTTCTCCTTCAACTGTATGAATCAGAACGACGTCACTGCGATACCATACGTCTGTGATTTACAGTGAAATTTTTAAGACACGTTAAACTTTAAAACAGCCAATCACTGATCATGAATCAGAATTGTAGATGTGCACATGAGGCACTGAAACCAACTTATGCATCAATATTATCACCAAAAATAAATGTACTTAGATGTGTGTAGAGACTTGAAATTTTCGCATAATTTTTGGTGACAGGCTATAATTCAATGGTCTATACTCACCCGAATACACTCCTCGGAGATTACTGGCTTCCTGCCTTCGTATCTTTATGTGCTTGCATTACACGATAGTAGGCAGATTATACAGCGGACCGTACGTAATTGGTTGAAATTGCCCTTCAGAGACGTGCCACACAAACTTCTGGCCAACATTTGAAGACACAGTAACTTTGAGTCCAACTTGCTGTTCGATAATAACACGAAATTTGTAGTTGTCTAGTAATGAGTGAGAGAATGATTCTCAATTTGTGTGATGTTGATATAACGTCCCAACTTCTCCACCATGGCGGAACTATGAAGTAATAAGACATACATATACCTCGTAAGCAATACCTGAGCACCCTATATACATACAATGCAGGAGTTGCAAGATGAGACATTCCTCGAAACCATAGAAACACACATATACAGCTTGCAATTACACGACGGAGCAGTAAACCGCGACGAGTAGAAGTGTATCTTCGGAGTTGAGACAGCCAATAACTCTCCTCTATGCGATGCTTCTACGGAAGTTTGTCACCCTCCAGTGTGGGTAGGATTGATGTTTGCACGACGATCCATAATGTCTGTGGTTGTAACGATGTCACCCTGAGACTTACAGGCGTACTCGCCAGAAAAATATTTATTTTACTATTATAAAAGTTTCTTTGGAAACAAATCACAGTGCATTGATAGTTAAAGGCACAAGTATTTCGTGGAGATATCACGTGCTACCCGCTTCTACAGTTAGAATCCAATGGATAATTGACTTTGGCTTCAGCGTGTGTAGGATTGACATGTCTAGGCTGCTGCCATATGAATACACGAAATACTCATACCTCTGATAATAATATCATTAAGCATTGAATGTGTAGAAACGTACAAGTTCAATTTCACACACACACACACACACACAAATATATATATATATATATATATATATATATATATATATATATATATATATACATATACATGCATACACACATACATACACACACCGAGTGCATCACCTATATACACCAACAGGGGCCCAAAACATCACATCAACATACTTATTATGAAATAGCACGTATATTTGTAGATTAAATTTCATTACAAATAATATATATATGTATATATATATATATATATATATATATATATATATATATATATATATATATATATACCGCCTGTATGTAGGTATAAATGTATATAAGTATGTGTGTAAATGTGTGTTTATGTTTATATGTTAAGATTGATCCCCGGCCAACTCTGGTGTGTTTCTGACTCAGTAGATCGTATCACTGTATATCGCTTATACAAACTAAACCAAACTAAAAGCTTGTAGATAAACCACTCAGGGGCGTCATTTTAGGTTTTTATTGAGGGGGGGGGAAGATTTTTTTCGGCTACAGTGACCTCGCTGCATCTTTTTTATTATTTAAGCATGTATAATTTGGAAACTTTAATAATAAAACTTTAGTTTTATGTACTTAAGTTAGCATTATTTAAATAACAAAATATAAAAAAATAATGTTATACACTTCAAATAGTAATTCCAGGGGGGGGGGGCACTTCCCCCCCTCCTGCTCACCCTAAATGACGCCTCTGAAACAACTTGCCATGCGCCTACGTCATAGCATCACCTTTCTAGGTAAGTTGGGTGGTGCGGGTGAAATAGGGGAGAATGTACACAGTCCCGACGCCATTAGCAACCAGATATAACTAATCGTCAATCAAGCTCAGCGCTCAGCAGCATGCAGGGTGATGAGAGTAGTCCCCAACAATTGACTTACCTGAGTATCACAACCACGAGGTTGCAGCCAGAAAACATTTCTAGGGGCAGGTTTTGGGCCAAAGTGCTCATCTACCAACACTGCGATTCGGGTTCGATAACTGAGTTCGACATCCAGATGGGTCATCCCAACCATTTCACAAGTGGCAAATTAGCGCCCAGTGCATCTGGCTGGCTGATTTTATTCGCTGCCCTGTAGTATCGCCCATTTGTGCATTTCAGCACTACTACACACCCAAACCATTTCACCTTCATCCATTCTGGAGAAAACACTGTTCACGCCTACACAAAGCTAGCGATAAAAAGTTTTGGCTTGTTCATAGTTCTGTAATGTGGTGACATTTCGCCAGTATTTGTAAACAAAGGTAAGCATCGTAATGACGCAAAGTGTTAACGCGTAAAAAAAAATTTTATACGTATAAATGGCTTTGAATTTGTAGTTAAATTATCATGATAAAGTTACACTGTAAACATGAAAATAATTTGAAATAAAGTTTTGAATTCTATAGGTGACATGTATTCAAACATGCTTGTCACAATTTCCTAAAGTTCTTTGTTGCTTTGTTCTTTTAAAATTTTGATGACATTGTTTATTATTAGTTAGACAAAATAACTATGTAAGCAAAAAATACCGTCCCTGACAATTTTCTTGAGGTTGTAACACAGTCTTGAATGCTTGGGTTATATTGTCACTATAACATGTTCGATCTGGACCGCACAGGTAAGGTAATGTACAGTAGTATTACTGTAGATATCGCGTCAGCTAAATCTCTACGTGCCTATGATTTGATTTAAGGGCAAAATGGCTCTGTGTAAAATATTAGTTTTTTTTTATTAAGGCCATTTTTAAGTGTCTGATATACTTTGACTACACTGCGTGAATTTTAAATATTCCGGAGGGCAGAATTTGTTCTCCTCGGCGACAAACAAGTATAGAACAAAATAAAAAATATTGACATACTTATACTTACGGTGTGTTTATTAACCTTCATTTTTTTCAATGATAATGATGTAGTCACACCAATACACACAACTGTTTTACAGAAATTCTAAGCAACGAATAATTTTGCTTAGAATCTTATTTTGCATTCTAATGCATACATTCAGCTCTGTAATCGGCAATTGTTACGAAAACACGACTTTCTGCACCGAGCAAAACATGTAAACAGTACCTATGTCCTAAAGTCAGCTGTTTACATTTTGAGCATAAGTATGTAACATCATGCTCCCTCCGCTGTGTATCATTTCTATGATATGTATCTCACCACTTACATAAAAACAAATGCGTTGTTCAATCCATAGCATATAGATATGCTTTCGATTTCTTTGCGGGAATGCCAAAACAACATTCATAAAACATACTAATGATCAATAATTCTGTTTTACTAAGAACGAATACTGCGCAGTAACAAAATATTATGTAACTTCATATTCTAGCATATTATAATTGGTGTTGTAAGGTGGATGGTTTATGGGAGGTAGACTGCATATCTTCCTAGAATCCAAGATCTCGGGTGCTATATACTCGTGACCGATCGAGGTGGCGCGATAGTAGCACGTTGGATTCTCATTCAAGAGGACCCAAGTTCCATCCCTGGCTCCGGCCATCCTGATTTCGGTTTTCCAGTTTCCCATTAACTCCCTAGGCGAATGCTGGGTTGGTTCCATAAGAAAGACAAATGGCCGACAAATCTTCCCGCTCCTGTCATTGCACCAAGTTATTGCCGTCTCTAATGACCTTGCCGTCGACCAGATATCTAGTACATTTAGCCAGAATTCTGGTATATGTTAAAATTAAATTAAAAAAGAACTATTATTATAGTAACTCTGACACACTTATAATAAACTATACTACAATTATGGTAAATGTAATATTATGGTACATAGTACCATATTTATGGTACACTTGGATATTTGTACTGCACACTGTACCATAACTCTGGTACCTTCCCCAATTATTTATAGTAGGCTACACCTTATTACTTTGACTTTCCTAAAAGTCCTGGTTAGGTTAGCTTAGGTTAGGTACATTAGGTAAGGATTGGTTTGCTTATGTTACCTGAGGTTATGGTATTGTTAGGTTAGGGAGAGTGCTAGCTAATACAACTGAAGTGCAGCCTAGTGTAAAAAAGTGCAACATAGCACAAAAAGCGCAAACAATGTGCAAGAAAGGTGAGTCTTCGTGCAAGTAAGATTAGATTAGGTTAGCTTAGGTTAGGTAATGTTAGGTTACATAAAGTTAGGCTAGGTTAGGTTAGTTTGTTAACTTATGTTAGGTGGGGTTACAGTGGGTGCAAGTTAATACAACTTAGTGCAAGAAATTGCAGCCTAGTGCAAAAAGTGCAGTAAAGTACAACAAAGTGCAACTTAGAACAAGATAGTGCAGCTTAGTGCAAGGCAGTGCAGCCTATTGCGAGAAAGTGCAACTTAGTGTAAGAAAGTGTAATTTAGAGCAAAAAGTGCAACTTAATGAAATAAATTACTACATAATGCAAGCTGGTGAAACTTTGTGTTAGTAAGGTTGGGTTAGGTTAGCTTAGGTTAGGTTCGGTTGGGTTAGGTTAGGTTAGGTTTGGTTAGGTTAGGTTAGTTTCTGTAAGGTCGTGTTAGGTAAGGTTAAGTTAGGTTAGTTTAGTTTACTTTAAGATACGACAGATTAATTAATTTATGTTATGTTGGGTTCGAGTGTGTGCAAGCCAATACAATGTAGTGCAAGAATTTGCAGCCTAGTGCTGGAAATTGCAACTTACTGCAATATAGTGCAACTTGGAGCATACAAATGCTACGTAGGGTAAGAAATGGCCACATAGTACAAGAAAGTGCAACTTAGGGAAATAAATTGCAAGTTAAAGAAAGTAGGTGAATCTTAGTGCAAGGTATGTTACGTATGGTTAGCTTAGGTTAGGTAAGGTAAGGTTGGTTAGTTATTTTAGGTAGTCTTAGCTCAGCTTAGCTTACCTTAGGTTAGTTTATGTAAGGTTAGGTAATCTTTGGTTAGGTTAGGTTCGATTTGGTTATATTATGTTAAGTTAGTTTTTGATATGCTAATTTGGGTTTTTTATCTTAGGATGGGTTAGGGTAGGATCAAGCCAATAAAATTTAGTGCAAGAAAGTGCAACCTAGTTTACAAAAGTACAGCTAGTGCAAGAAAGTATTACTTAGTGCAATATAGTGCAACTTAGAGCATAAAACTGTTACTTAGTCCAATAAAGTGCAACCTAGTGCAAAAAGTGCAATAGTGCAAGTAAATGCAACTAAGTAAGTGCAACTTAGTGCAAGCAAGTGCAACTTAGTGCAAGAAAGTGCAACTTAGTGCAAGAAAGTGCAACTTAGTGCAAGATAGTGCAACTCAGTACAAGAAAGTGCAACTTAGTGCAAGAAAGGATAACTTAGTGCAAGAAAGGATAACTTAGTGAAATAAGGTTCAACTTAAAGTAAGTAGGTCAATCTTAGTGCAAGCAAGGATATGTTATGTTAGGTTAGGTTAGTTTTTGTTAGGTTAGCCCAGCTTAACTTACCTTAGGTTAGGTTAGCTTCAGTCTGGTTGTGTTATGTAAGGTTGATTTTGGTTATTTTTATATTTTCAAGCTAATACAACTTAATGCAAGAAATTTCAGCATAGCGCGAAAATGTGCAATTGAGTCTAAGAAAGTGCGACTTAGTGCATTATAGTGTAACTTGGAACATAAAATGCTACTTAGTGCAAGAAAGTGCAACTTAGTGAAATAAAGTGCAACTTAATGGAAGCAGGAGAATCTTAGTGCAAGCAAGGTTATGTTAGATAAGATTAGGTTAGTTTGTTTAAATAGTGTTTGCTCAGCTTATCTTACCTTAGGTTACATAAGATTACGTTATCTTTGGTTACATTCGGTTTGGTTATGTTAGGTTAGGTAAATTTGGGTTGTTTATCTCAGGATGGGTTAGGGTGGGTTCAAGACAATACAACTAAGAGGAAGAAAGTACAGCCTATTTCGCGAAAGTGCATCCTAGTTCACGAAAGTACAGAATAATGCAAGAATGTGCACCTTGGAGCATTAAAGCGTTACTTAGTGCAAGAAAGTGCAACAAGGACAAGAAAGTGCACCTTAGTGAAATAAAGAGCAACTTAATGTAAGCAGGTGAATCTCAGTGCAAGCAAAGTTATGTTTTAGGTTAGCTTAGGTTAGGTTACGTCAGGTTAAGTTAGTTTAGGTTAGCTCAGCTTAGCCTACCTTAGGTTATGTTAGCTCAGCTTAGCCTACCTTAGGTTAGGTTACATGAGGTTAGTTTATCTTTGGTTAGGTTAGGTTCGGTTTGGTAACATTATGTTAGGTTAATTTGGGTTTGTATAATACAACTTAATGCAAGAATGTGCAGCCTGGTGCAAGAAAGTGATACTTAGTGTGATAAAGTGAAACTTAGTGTAAGAATGTGAATTTTTGTGCAATAAAGGTTAGGTTGGCTCATATTGGGTTATGTTAGTTTATGTTACATTTAGTTAGGGTGTGTGCAGATTGATACAACTTAGTAATAGAAAGTGCAGTCTAGTGCAAGCAAAGTTAGTTTAGGTTATCACAGTAGAAAGGAAATAGGGGATGGATTGTTCAAAGTGTTCGGGAGGGGTGGCACCTCGAATCCTGACGACATTTCCCGATCAGTGTCGAACAAAAAACCAATATTTTGCTTCGAAGGCACAGGAACTTTCGCTGTTATCTACTTCATCGTCGTGACAATAGGTTTTTCAATATACAATGCTAGGGTTTCATCTTCCATTTGAAACTTGCATTGTTAAATTCAGACAGTTACTTCTCAAGCTAATAATGTATGAACCCGACATTGTGTTTTCATGTACTGCTGGTTGCAGAGTATCCGTATAGCTAGGACATAACCTTAAATGTGATCTGCCTCAAAGCTGATGCAGAAGTCGAAGGCGAATACATTATTTAAAGTAAATTATGTTTCGGAACTCAATAAAAAAATTAAAACTCAAATGCTTTAAGGATATGACACTGATTCTGGCACGAGATATTTCTAGAACTGCAGAACTCAGATGAGATGTTGGAGTCCAGTCAGCTCTCAGTTAATAACCCCAAGTTTGCAGCTCACCAGTGATTACTCAATAGGAATGTATAATACTGGAAAAATACTTGCTCGAAAAAAATTTCAAGTACTGTTTCCTTGACTATTTTTTTCCTGCTTTTCCTGTATTGATGATCACACTCCTGCGAAATTCAATACATGTTTTCAAGGTTAAAAAAAATTATATATTGGTTAGTGGACATACGCATACACTATCGTTCATGTTTTGCTGATAAGACTTGCGCTTAGTGACAAAGTACAAGAAAAAAATAAACAGAAAAAAGCAATTCCAGAAGAAATTGGTCAGATTTTTATATTTAACGCCAAGAATTTTATATGTACGTATAAGTGTATGTATATGTATACAGGGTAGGGCTGAATTCTACCGACAAACTTCGGGAGATGATTGCTTATGAAAAAAAGTAGAAAATTGTAAGGGACATACTGTACCTAAAACTAATATTAAGGGCAGTTTGACCCTTGAATCATGGAAATTTTAAGTGTATTTTTGTAAAATGATGGGTTGATGAATGATGTGTTGAATCCCTTGATATTTGTAATAGCCGATTCCTTTCCCGGTTCTCTTACATTGTTCAGTTCTTTGTATTACTGTATCTAATGATCTTAGCTGTTGATGAGATGTTAGGCCTCCATTCTCTTCCATCCCTCAGTCATAGCAGTTGGTACGGCAGCCAGCCGTTCAAACGTGTATGTCGTATTGCCGACGTAGTAAGAACTGTCTTTTTGCAGCCCACTATTTTTACGAATTTTACATGAAAATGGATGGTCCTACGCATTAAAAACAAGGCGAACTTTTTTACTTCTGATGTGCTTCTCTAGTAGAAAACCGCATTAAAAGTTTGTAATTCCTGATGGCAGAAAAGTGGCATGTAATAAAAGGGATACCCACTCTTGTAATTAGTGTTAGGGTGCAAGGTATTGATGTGATTCTAATGTTTATTTCAAGGTCACGATGGTATAAAACAATGCTCAAATTGTCATTTTTAATGCCCCTTCATTTCCTTTATTTTACAAACATACACATTAAATTTTCAATGATTAAGGGATCACACCGCCCTTAATATTATTTTCCGGTACAAAGTGTCCCGTATATTTTCTACTTGAATTTTCATAAGGAATCATCTCCCGAAGATTGTCGGTCAAATGTATAGGTAGAGGCGCGAGTATTTTTCGAGCCTTTATTTTAGTTCAGGTTGACTGTCAAGAACGTATATTTCACTTTCAATTCCGTGATTACACGGTACCACAGCTGTTTTGACACATATCTGACGACTTCAGACCAATAATATGTAAAGAATAAGTCGTGAGGTTACCCGTTTGTAAGGTTAGAAATCAATGGCTATAGCGATATAGGACCGGGAAGTCTACGCTGCTGCCAGATAAAAACGCGAAATAATCGTGCCTCTATATATATTGGGAATCTGGTTTTCTTTACGTCCATTTTTTGTGTAGGGTGTTGCCAAATCTGGCTGAATTCTATCTTTAGAATTCTTGTAGTTAAATATAAAAAAAACTATCATAATTGCTTTGCAATTGCTTTTTCTATTTTTTTTTTTTTTCATTCGACACAGGTTTGGTCAACAAAACATGAGCAATGACTAGAGACCTGAAAATTTCGAGTTTTCTTTTGGCTCCAAGTTAGAATTCCAGTAGCTGTAAGTTAATGCAGATTTCGCAATTGGTCCGTGACTTGTTAGACACCTCCTGGAAGTCGCTTAGTCTGTAGTGCAGAAGCAACTAAACTCAGGCCCATATCACTGCGTCATGGAGCAACTAGTGAGCAGATAATGTCTGCTTGAATACACACGTGTTCTTGGAGGCTAGCTTACAGGTCAGTGACTCTACGAATTCTTCCGGTCTCTAGCAAAGCCATGTGTCCACAAACCAATACATTACTGCTGTAAATTCTTATTGTGACAAACGTTCTAAAACATTTAAAATACCTTGTACCTACCACTCCTCCGGGTGTTAATATTTTTATTGTAAAGGACGAGTCCTTCCAGATTAGTAAGGAATTAATTGGAACTACTGAGTGATGGTATGCATCAAGTAACTGGCAAGTAGTAGGAGAATGACTCCCCGCCCTATATCAGTCCCCTGCAGAGTCGGTACAAGTCGAACAACGGCCAACGCTCCATGGCAAACTAGGTCTGGAGAGGGGTGGGGAAGGTGGAGCGGTGGTTGGTGCAGTTACCATGCAAATTAAGTGCGGCGCGCATGAGGGGTAGGTTTCCCCACCCGCCGACAGATGGCATCGCTGTCCACCTCACCCCCTCCACTTTCCGACTGGCCAACCCTAGTCACTCCCCTCCCTCCCTCCCCGGGACCACACTGCAGTAGTATTTTCAGCCAGACGAAACGCTCATACATCTAGCCATATTGTAGCTAGTATTTACAAATGTGCACGATTGACAGTGTAAGCACAGTGTATACACATCTCATGTAGTTCTTAGAATTTTTTAGAGAATGTCCGAACTGAGGTTTAACATATGTTTGTAATTATTAAAAATGATATACAGTTTTTTATAATTTTTCTGTCAAAATTGCTAACAGACATTTATCCAGAATATTTAGTTTTAGAGAGCCATTTGTGACACCAAAATTCAGTGACTTTTATTCATATGAAAGAGAATGTGCTGAAGGGAAATAATATATTATCTAGAAAGCACAAGAAACACGAACTGAAAGCTACAAATTTTTGCATCAGGAGAAAGTTTAAATTGTCAGTGCAAGTTAACATGTATGTGTATAGCCCTACTGTAATGATAAGAATTGATTGAATACACTACGTAGGTACAGGATCGCCTTCTGTTAATTAGCATCCAGACATAAATATCGATTATGTTATGTTCCATATACGCACTGCAGCGGAAGTATAGGTCGTTCAGAATAAAGTGAGCAGTAAAAATTTAACCAATGAAAAAAAATCACTATGTTACTGCATATTAGTCAAGATTAACAATATTTATATTATTGTTTGTATGGTTGGTCGTGAATCATTGCATGTAGTTCCGTGTATTTTTTTATTTGAATACAGCATTAGTGAAATAACATCAATTGAAATCGGCCTCTCTGTCTATCATGTTTTAAACTATTTATTTATGATCTTATTGACATACCTACTGACTGTGTAATTTGACTTAATTAGCTCCAGCACAAAGTGATTAAACCGACCGCTGAAATTCAAAACTGTCATTGACACATTGCCGCTAACGCTCGCACCACAGACGTAGTTAAAAATTTCACCGACAGGGGGCATCAGAGTTTGGTTTTCGCCGCTTCGCTTACTTGGAACTGGAAGCGTGTTTGCCCATTGTGTAATAAATACGGGTTTCGGATGAACACATTCAAATGTATCAGAAGTAACTGTTTATGAATATCACTGCTAAATGATGTGACATCATTAGTAATGTGATATGTTTTACGATCGCCAGCCTGAGCATACGGAATTAGAAATAGCATATTTTTTTCTGTTTCACACATTAAGAAAAAACGTTATAATTGTTTTTGTTAATTGCGTCGTCGTTCGTGGAAGTTTGCTGAGCGAAACTTGGATTCTTCAAGTGCTTGCGTCGTGTGTGTTTTTAGCAGCGACTTGAATTTCAAAAGATTATATACTACGCACACATTTACGAGATTCGTAACGGCAATAGTGCGAGTCGCATCAATTTGAGTCGATGCACAGAAATCAGTGTTGTAATATGTTAACTCGAAGGTATCTATAACTAAGATTATTGAATATAGCATACATACATCGCCT
>PNEQ01106523.1:56458-79984 GCA_003012365.1 Medauroidea extradentata
TTTTTTTTTTTTTTTTTTTTTTTTTTTTTTTTTTTTTTTTTTTTTTTTTTTTTTTTTTTTCAATTTTCACGTTATTCCGAACAACCTATATTACGAGTGTTTCAATAGTAAATTCATAGGTAGCAGCGAGAGCTACAGTTGATTTGCAAGTACTAGGAACAAGCTTCGGTCGAACTAACATTGACCTGTGCGAGCGGCTATCCAGTATGCTATGCCTACAAGGAGTGGAACAGTGGGAATAGCAATTCTCTTTCATGCCACCGTATTTTACAAAACAGTGTAGCGGTTCACATTTCGTATGAGTCAGGTCATTCGCCTCCCACCAAAGCGATCCGGGTTCGAGTCCCGGCCAGGTCGGTCCCCCAGATTTTCGCATGTGGGAATCGTGTCGAACGATGCCGTTGGTCGGCGGATTTTCTCGGGGATCTCACGTTTCCCCCGTCCTTCCAGACCGCTGTTCCTCCATATTCACCTCACGTCACCCTTCACCAGCGCTAAAAAACCTCGATGTTAAGTGCTGGCCAAAATCTCTCATACACTTTGTGTGAGTGGATAATTGTTATGTAGTTGTTTAAAGACGAAATACAAATATTCAGTAACGGAGCACCAGACTTATCATTGGTCCAGTAAAATGGGGTGTAGCCAATAACGAAAAAATGTCAGATATGTATATGTTATAGTAAAGCCTAACAGCCAATTTTCCCCGCGAAAAGTCATGGTCCACAACAAAGAACTTTCGGCGTTTAAGAACACCTTGTTCCCCCCAAAGAACTTAGAGCACCGTCAAGTAAATATAACATATTAAAAATGGTTGATGTTATAACACAGTTAAAAAATAATTATAACATTGTAAAATGCAAACATCGTTAATATTCGTTGGTTACGAATATTTCGAAATTTCCCATTTTCAAAGACGATAGATAATCAGATGAAAATTAATCGTTAATTAAAGCTTTAAACAGTGACCTTAAAATTATATTTTTGGATAATCTGAAGTATATGTATGCGTCTTGTTTTGCACTTTACGAATTCAGATCGTATTCTCAGAGTTATAGAAGTCTAAAATGTAGTTTTTCCCACCTTTTGAGAGGTCTGAAAGTAATGTTTCTAACAATTTAATGAACATTATGAATTTTTAAAATGACAGAAGCATAGTTTATTGTGTGTGTTATTTTCGTAGATAAACTTTGCTGAGCTAGAAGCAAAAGAAGAGCTACAGATGTGTTAGAGCAAAAAATATTTTCGCGAAAATTTTCCAGTCCCTATATACATGTCTTATCTTCTTACTAGAACCACTGATATTTTGTGGAAAAGAATTTTGCGTCAACTAGTTTGAACGCCTTGATGTTCCCATCTTCAGTTCTGATCCACGGTCAGTGATTATACGTCATTAACTCTCAGCGTTTTGGGATTCTGCCTGCTAATCACAGGCATGTATTGTCGCAGTAACATCATTTTGATTGGCGAAGTCAAACGACTGCACGAAGCCACAGCCAATAACCACGAAGCAGAGCTGCAGGTTTGCACACAAGGCAATGTAACAACAATGTTTCCCCAACAATCAGTGGGTCAACTTCTTACAACAGTAGGGTTGTCTCGGCATTCGACTTCTGTATGCATGGATGTTTGGGCGGACTGTGGCGGCACATGGGAAGGGGAGGGGAGTGTTGCAGACGGGAGGGTGGAGTCCTAGGTTCGAGCTAATAACGGCGGCCAGATTGCCTGTGAAATGTTGATACGCTCACACACGCACGTGTACGGGTAATAAACACTCAGGCCGGGCTATCCATCTCGGTTAATGTGACACCTCTGACCTCATGCCCCCTGCCCCCCCCTCACCACCCTCTCTCTCTCGCCACAGGCCCTGCTATAAAATAGCGGCGTCGCTATCTCCGGCCGAGTGGCAGCACGCTATCGGACCTCACTTCACACCCGGGGTCGTTTATTGGCACATCCATCCACTACGACCCCGCCCGCCGCATCCCCCTACACCTCCCCTGGCCTACCTGCTCTCTGCGGTCAGTAGGGGGAGCAAGTTTGTTTTGCACCAGTCGCTGCCGACACTTGCTGGGCGAGTCGTTCAGAACTGCAACTCTAGTTTGTATTAATAAGGTTCACAGGCTGTTAAGGTGGCTCCCTAGGCAGACTGTGTTTGTGTGTGAGGCACAAAATAGATGGAGCGTTAAAAGTGCCGCTGACTGGCGTATGTAATGTACAGACATGCAAAATTCGCGTTATCATTCGGAACCAGACTAAACTTCACTTTTCTATACATAACACAGCATAATCTGCGAATCAATTGGCCGCGAACTTTTATGTGTTGTCATTTACGTGTGTTACGTCTTTACAGAAATCGACCACTCTGCTGTGAAAGCATTGTCCGCGACAAGTCACGACAATATCGGCGGCGGGAGACGCCATACGAGCCTATAGTCACTTGGAGTCTAGTCAGCTGTCAGAAAATAACGTGAATTTTGCATGTCTCTACGAATATAATGTCTCCACTACATGCAAGTTACTCAACTGGTGTGCAGTGGTTTACTGGTATTCTCTTACCTGTGCGGCTTAAAACGATGACACTACCATTTTATCTGCAGAAAGAATGGTTCATAGTCCAGCACATACTTCTATTTTTGAGTTATTCGAATATGGATGGTATTTTCACAGATACGAAAGTCTTAAAAATAATAGAGTTTTTAGATATTTTGAGCAGATTTTTTTAATAACCGTATTGAATGTTTTGTCTCATAGAGTCATTGCTTGAAGTGTGTGTTATTTTCTTAGGTGTACAAATCTATAGCACATTAGTTTCGTCACAAAAAGAATTCTTGTTAGTAGCTGCAAGGAATTTCAAGCCCAGCTAGGGAACCAACTTAAGCCTGACTTACAACCACACTTAACGTATGAATGTACACTTGTATGTAAGGATTTAGTGAATGGCTTTTGAACAACGTTGAATCTAGATGTCAACAAAAGTTGTTTTTGCTAGTGAAAAACTTCGGTAGTTAATTACGGCACGTTAATAGTTTTGAAACAAGACAAATGAAATATTGTATGGCCAAAAGATGAAGTAGTTAAAGAACATTAATCTTATATTCTTACAACTAATAAACCTTGGATTCATCATCAACAATAAGTGTACGTATGTACATACATGAGTAGAATGTTGACCGATTCAGTCATGTACATGCACATGCTATGCGATGATGTGAATGCTTGCCTGCACACTCTGCTGTTCTACTTTTACACTATGTGCGAACTGACACTAAGCATTTGGTGTGTGTATAGCTTTATCTATGACATCTAGCCTTCAGGATTGTAGTCACATCAATGTTGCTCTTCTTCCCCGATGCTTCGGAAGTAATTGCAGCCCCCCTATTCTGTGTAAAGTCGCAGCAGTAGTGGCTGTTTCCTTCAAAGCCTCTGCCAGGCCCTCGTGCCGACTGTGGGCTGTGTCAAAGTGTTTTCTGATTGGCCAAGGCTGTCAGCCCAACTGCTGCGACTTTACCCTGAATATATAGGCTGAGATTTCTTCCGAAACATAGTGGAGAGAAGCTACAGTGATGCTGTAATCCAGAAAACCTGATCCTGTTATTTGTATTCCCACCTTAACGGTAACAAAAACTAACTTGTTATTACTAAACAATTGTGAAGCAAATTATCTGTCATCTGAGAAACACCACATACAAGACGTAAACGACGAGTAACTACAGCTGAACACAGCAGTATAGATGACTTTGCGATAAGCAGTTCAAAATGAAACATCTGAAAGTTAGTTCACTGAAATTTCCTTTCCCTCCTCACAAGTAATTGAGAGACCAAGAGTTTTCACTAGTTCATTTGAGAACTCATTCATGAGTGCTTTGCTTTCGAGATTAGGGAACTGTTTTTAAAGTTATTCTTAATAGTTCTGAACCAATAGCATACCTGCATGAAAACACTCGCAGAATCATAGGTAGAACCACGAGTTTTTTTGTTTCAATACGTTATGTTAACATGTGCTGTTCTGCTTCACGGTCATAAATGGGATATTTTAACTCTTACTTGTCTTGAGGTTCTCCTGGCAAATCACAGATGTAGGGTGACACAATGTCCTTACTCACATTGGTGCAGTCAAATGAGAGATGCGTCTGAACAAAGTCACCCAGCCAAAACAATGAAACAGAACTGCCGATGTGCATGTAAGGCTTTGAAACAAAATGGTGCAAACACATATTTGCGACGAAACTGTGGATCTACTAATGGGTTATTTTGTCAGATATACAACTGACCATTCATTGGAGCAGCAGCCAAATGAACCATTTGCTGAGGACAGCGTGTACACTTTAAGTTAAGTTTGCAGGTTGGTGATCCTGTGAAATTTCAGCTACCTAAACGTCTTGTTATAGATAAAGACCGGAAATTTTCGTGAAGTGATTTTTACGCCAAATTGTTTCAATGACTTGCGCGCACATTTGCAGCTCTGCTTCATGGTGAGTTATTGTATATTTGGTTTTTTAAATCTCCCTGTCATGGGATTCTGCACAAAAATCTGTACCATGTGGTGTCGCAGTAACCTTATTCTGATTGGCGCGGTCAAATACACAATGAAAATTACCTCGAAGAAGAGCTTCAGATGCGCAAGTAATAAACCCAAACAAACTGGTGATAAAAGTTAAATGTCAAGTCCCAAATTGTAGAGACAACTGTTTTCTCGATATGATTTTCGTATAAAATACATTTCAAAGAACTGTGCTCTTTGTCTGCAGCTCTTATTTGATTTTCTATCATGTGTATTATTTTTGCTGAAGATGTTTGCTATTTGATAATGCCAATCAGGTTACCATAAACTGGGTATACTTTGCACCAGCATGTGTAACATTGCAGCACCAAAAACATATTTCCTATGCTGATAGTTGAAAGACAATTGATTGTACTCGATGGTAGTAAATTATAATTTTTACATACCCAGTCGTGATGTGTCTTTATTTCAGCAAACGACCTAGAAACAAATATTTTTGGTGGTGCAAAGTACACCCACTTTACGATACTGCAACATCAAACACCTTTGATGCGCTGGTAGGTGCCCATGAAACGTGGCAGTTAGAAACACCCAATGACCTATCAGGAAGAACAGCTGCAGTTCTGCACATATGACATTGAAACCAGGGTTCCTAGCCATGAGCTAAGTATTTCAAAATGTCGCCAGTCATGAAAACTTTCAGGGAGTTCCATGTGTGCCTAGTTATAAGGTAGAATTTATATTTTTTAAAGTGAAGACATCTAACTGGAAGTATGGAAGTACTTGTGCAGTGTAGCACACAGTGTGTTCGGCCAATGTCCCAGAGGTGAGTGGCTACAAACGAGGGGCGAGTTGCGGACCGCAGGGCGTAAATTTATTCACGGGGCGTCTGCGGGTCGCGGCTTGTAAAGACTGTGTGTGGGTGTGATTAGCGATTCTGCCGTCTGCAGCATAGCCACAATGGCTCTGGTAACAACACAGGGCCGGTCCTACCCTCTCTCATCCGCCCTCCACGGCTCCCATTCGCTTCATGCAGCTGTACGCACGCTATTCACGTCGACATTTTATTGTGTTTAGAGCTCGTGTATTCACGACAATGCTACAGCGCTAGACTTTTTGCGACGTACATATAATCACGGTGATGCAAAGCATTACGTATATTTCTCTTTTTACAAAACTGATTTTTTTAAAACCAAACTAAATAAATTTGGTTTAAATTTATGTCGACACCTTTGTTATGTTAAAATAACGAAAACAAGTATGTTTGGTGCTACTATTTAAACTATTTCGGTAACATAGCACTTTGTTCTTACTACATAACAGTGTGTTTCTTCTGAAACTTTTCTACAGTTCAGATTGTTTGTATATTCTGCACCACAAATAGTTATTGTAAAATTCATAATTCTTTACAATAGACAGTTTTATTCTACTATTCTATGTAACTATACAATACTCGCAGTCTATCAGATTGTTGTAGGAAGAATCCAAACATATTACCAGCCAAACACGATTCCTGTATATTTTAACAGAACTGTGTTTCTAATTAAAATATTTATTCTTAGTGAAGTAAAGATTATTTGACATGTTGTCTGCTCTGCTCAAGACGGCATATTATCAGTATCAAGCAGCAAACTGCATACGAGTAGTTCTTCAAGATTTTGCTTCCAGGTAGCATAATTTTGTTAACAGCCGAAATCGATATTATGTAGTTAATTTGTTACTATGTTACCACGAATCCCATATCAGTACAAGATACATAATCTTTTTTGGGTTTGGAGGGGGGAGGAGCTTGTCCTACTTACGTATATTTGTTTGCCATACATTACATTTTTTCAGATACAAAATATTCTAACCTACATAACTCGATTAAAAATAATTTTTGCATGCTATTACGTATAGCTACATTTGGAATATCACCTCACTGATGTAAAATATGTTAATGTAGAAGATGTAGCAAATTTTTCCAATATCTCCGTGGCATCTGTTGAAAACTTGTTTAGTTATGAATGAGTAAAATGTACATGAACCTGGTATCAGAGTGGAGATATTTGGATCAGCACTTGAGTGGAGACTTTCAAGACGTTTTCTGTAAAATCAAAGTTTGTGCGTATAAATATATGACCGTAAGTAACTTATCTGGGATCATAGTTTTTTTTCCAGTAAATGTTAAAACTTATTACCTGTAGACGCCAATTTTTACGGTAGTCCTATCGCATAACACTAGAAACAAAAAATTGAGAAAATGTCTAAAATTGGTCTTTGTAGGGCGATGGTGATCAAACTCAAGAAGGCGAAGGAGAAAATGTATCCTGGCGTGTGTATTTAAATTATTTGGCTTTTGACAGAAGCAATAATATACTTTGTTTCACAAAGTTTGGTAAAATTGTACAGCTACTTATGGGAAATAATTTTTGATATTTTGCAATTTGTGGCATAAGGCAAAAAATTTCCAGCTCTAAAATGAGCTGGAAATATCTATTTCACTATTTGTACTGCAAAGTTTATATAGCTCTGTGTCCCAAATCACAAAACATTAAACATTATTGCTTATAAGTAGCTGTAAAATTTTACCAAACTTATGTGAGTTAGAGAGAGTGAGAGATTTTGGTCAGCGCTTAACATCGAGGTCTGCAGCTCTGGTGAGGGGTGACATGAGGTGAGTGTGGAGTAGCACCGGAATGAAGGAGCGAGAGAAACGGGAGATCCCCGAGAAAACCCGTCGACCAACGGCATCGTCCGGCACGATTCCCGTCGGGAATCGAACCCGGATCGCCTTGGTGGGAGGCGAGTGGTCTGACCCCTCGACCACCACGGTCTCCGCCATACTTATGTGAAACAGAGAATAGTATACTGTTACATATCTAACGTAAAACATACCGTGATCGGCTGAGGGCTCTAAGGTCTATTGTTAACTTGTTAAACACTCGCCTCACCGCCTCTATGTGCAAGGCTCTCGGCTGGCGTCTGTCTTCCCGTTGAGAACTTCTTGTAAGAGTGTTCACGTGGTCAGAATTAATAGTCTTGTATTTGAACTACACAGCGTTCGTTTTATAGACGTTACATGTGACTACAATTCCCCCTTGTAACTATCTTTTTACATCTCATAGTCTTCCCCTAGCGGCATGTCAAAGTCAGAAATTACAAGTTACGGAAACATAGGAATTACAAAAAGCAAGTGACTAACCCTATAAAATAATTTACACTGAAATTAGATACTATGAGCAGTATGCTAAGAGTTTTAAAACACACAACAAATATATTTTGTCTTTTTTAAAAACTGACATAAATGACGTACATTTCCATCTTTTTCGAATTTTCTAAAAATGCACAAAGAAAATTTTCGTACGTTCTGAAATCCTTTAGTATATAGTCCATAACAGCTAGTTTCAATGCGAATAGTTCTATTTGAGTAAGCTACTTGGTTTTTGTTACACCTATGTTTCTGTAACTTGTAAATTCTGACTTTGACATGCGACGCCATGGGAAAACTAGAGAGCTAAAAAACTATTAAAATGGGATTTGTAGTCACAAGTAACTTCTATAAAACGAACACTACGCTGAGCAAATACATAAATATGCATTTTTGCCACGCGATCGCCCTTAAAGGGGATTGGTTCCTGTCAGTTAGGATTTCTATGGTTATCCTCATAAACTAGGTGATAGAAGTATTTACGTTTTGCACATCGGCATGGTTCCAAATTGTGAAGCAGAATTCGTTAAGAGTTGTATTGTTCACCCACAACCAGAGAAGACGAGCCGACATTCGACTGGTGTGAGACAGGTTAAATTTACCATTGAGTATGTGTATGTGTGTATAGGAATATAATTCTCCAAACAGGGTTAACTTTTCTTCGAGATTTTCAGCAAGGTCTCTGAGAATACAGATTGTTGTAAACTTGCATGTCAATCTTTTGGGGGTAACATAGGTACGAAAATGCACAATCCCTGCACTAAAGTTCTCAGTACAGTATCTGATGTCATAATAATGCATAGCGTGCGGGTTGGATCCTGCTACTGCGGAATCCCATCGCAGCTGTTATTGGCAGCTACATATCAGGAAAATAGAATTCAATCAATTTGACGGTACGAACTGCCCGATGTAGCATCATCTATCTAAGCCACCAGCAGGTGAACACTGAGAATGCAGTTGATTTATGAATAACGCAACGGAGATGACAACCTTGCGAATGTACAGTGCTCTTGAATTGAATAATAGAAGTAGGCACGATGTGGCAGAGCGTCCGGCTGCCTAATTGCATGGACTAGACCCCATACATTTGTGACGTATTACATGTACAGTGGTTTTATCTTAGAGAAGGGAGCCGTGGTTGTCGCAGTGGATACAACACTCGCCTCCCACCAAGGCGATGTTGGTTCAATTCCCAGCAGGATCGGACCCTGGATTTTCGAATGTAGGAATTGTGCCGGACGATCTCGCTGGTCTGTGTGTTTTCTCGGGGATCTCCCGTTTCCCTCGTCCCTGCATTCCGGCACTGCTCCATACTCACTTCATTTCTCCCCTCACCAGTGCTTAAGACCTTCATGTTGAGTGACCACCTGGCTGGCGCTCTGAACACGTGCTGCGTGTTCGGAGAAACTTCCTTTTTTTTTTTTTTTTGTCAGAGCCCAGTAAATGTGCGTCTACGATGCTTATCTTCGAAATAAATACCACTTCAGACTACTTGTTACTCAGAAGGTTATTTCTCATACGTTGGGAAGTTTCAGTGGTGGTAGAGAAGAGGGGAAATTGGGACACTCCCCCCCCCTAGAACAGAAGGGCGGGACAGTATAGGCATTTTTACCCACCCTAACTTTTAATATTAAAAAATGTTACAATTTCTCCCAGCTGTGTATATTCAATATTTAGACCCGAAAACCACTTAAATAGCACCAATTTACACCCGGACCCATCTTTTAATGAGTCGTTATAGGGAAAAAACTCGGAAATAAATTTCTGTCAACAATCCTGTCCTTCCCTCCCCCCTTACAGTAATGCCATGTACCGCCACTGTTGGGAACATTCAGTCGCCTCCGTCAACTGAACTGAATCCTGAATGTCAGTGTTCCATCCGTAGTAGATGTTTATTAATCGCCATTTCACATGAACATCGACATAAACTTCACGGGAGTTGAAAGCCCCTAGTATCGACCATAGGGGAAGTCTTCGGTGTTCATTATTCTTGGTTTAGTTTTGGCTACTACAACCCACGAGCTTTCCCTCAGTTTACATTCCTCCCTGCTCTGCAAACAGAACATAAAAATTCGCAAATTCATTTTAGGACAAACTTAAACCACACGCATGTGTCTGTGTATATGTGAGTATATATACATACACATATATAGAGAGAATTAGGAAATTTCGCGAAAAGATTTTGGCTGCACTTTGGTTCAGCGCCTTACGTGCGCGCCTGCATCTCTGCTATGTGGTCGGTGATTGGATGCCGTAACATACAACGTCTGGAGGTTAAACCCGCAAACCACAGACGTGATGTGTGGCAGTTATCCGTGTACTGATTTTCACAGTCAAATGAATAACGACTCTGCACAAATACACTCTGTCAATAATCATGAAGTTGAGCTGCAGGTGTGCACGTAAGACACTGAAACAAAGTGCTGCAAAAATCATTTCACCAAAAATTCCCGTCCCTACATACACACACACTTTTTTTTTCAATGGCGACTCCGACTCACTGATTATTAGTAACTCCATGGAGAACATCGGGGCGATAACAAACAAGCAAGTAAACGTGGATCTTATCTCGTCTTACCTGATGTCGGGAGAATGTGAATATTCACTGAAGCAGCAGACAATGGACAGACGATGACTAAGAATTACAGATTATGACTTATCGGGGGAAAACATGACAGTTTGCTGGGTTCCAAAGTACGTTCAGCTTATAAAAAAAAATACCGGCTTTCGCTTGTGCGTGGAGCTGTTGCCCTATTTGACTGAGCCAATAATAATCCCGCTATAGTAGTATTCGAAGCATGTTACTGGTCTGCAGACAGCTACGTTGTATCAGAAGTATATAACTAAATTATAGTTACGTGTTACAAGAAACTGCAACGTTTTAAATGATATGGTACCACAAAGAAATTTTCGCGATGTAGGCCGACTCTCATCTTTATTGAGAATGTTTGATACAGTGAAGTCTAACCTGGAAGACATTTAACCCGCGCAATATTCCTGACCTTGTGTAACACAGACATACACATACGAACAGACGTTTATCCGCAAAACAAATGTAATCTGCTCGGCTAGGAAAACAACCAAAAAATCTGCTTACATAAAACATATCGATTACGAAACAAGGTGTGTACAAATAAAAAAACTGGATTAGAACAACGCTGGCAAACACAAATGAACATCATGATTTTTATATATGTAAACACAAAAAACGCAATGAAAAAAAAAACTAATACAGAAGCGATATTTTGAAACCCGGCTTGGAAAATATTAATTCGGGAAAATTGGGCGTTTCTACATATGAAGAAAAAATTGTGCCAGTTTCGAGTTGTTTGTTTTGAAGCCATGAAGACGTGACATGTATACATCATCGAATGCTGAACAAACGACCGACGAAATGTTTTTATGGTTTTAACTGTATAAAATCTTTTAAGCCTCGTAACTGTTAATTGCCAGTAGCGTCTACTACACAGGAAGATTTCATTGTCTCTGTGGATACAGTACATCCAACCATAAATTGTAACAGTTTACAACATGCCGGAAATGTTTGGAACTGTTACAAAAAAAGGCTAAACGTTAACAATTTTACTACCGATATCTCGATGCGATTTTATTGTCAACGATTCGCATTTTTTTACAGTATGTGGGAAGATAAACATGGACGACGCGTACAAATCCGCAAGAGAAAAAAAATTGCCGGTGAAAAGAATTAATGGGGAACAATCAAATGTTTATGTAGCGGATGTACGAGAGGCGCGAATGCAGAGAGATTTGCAACGCAGGGGAGAGATTGGTCTTTGTCGCACCTCCATTCACAGTCGTAATAGATGAGATGATGCTACCGCGGGATAAAAAGGATCTGGTAACAAAAGTTGGGGCGACGCGCAGCTATTCATGCCCCTGATCTTGCGATAGAATGGGACGAGCTCGCGAGAGCAGACGGGCGAGCGATTTTGTAGGAAAATACGGTTAGACGAAATTCAGCACGATGGCACGCCGAGGTACTGATTACGTCATGAAATGCGAACTATTTCACGGTCGAGATACTGACGCGGACGAGGTAAAATCTGTGCAGGTATGATTTCGTGGAAGCGAGGATTTTCGTCTGAAGGTAGACGGGTAATAGAGATTGGAGATTCCGGGCGACATCAATATCATGCGGTAACAGAAGGAAAGACGTATGCATATATGTATGTGATGTAGTTCCGGTGAAGTACAGGTGCTTGATAAACATACATACTTGAGCTGTACATCATTAGAGAACATGCCTGCCCGTGCCTTATTTAACAATGCTTCAGTTTGTATGCTACCTATTGGTTCCATATTTTGGAAGTTTTGAAGACTATCGTGTGTACAAGTTTCTACAGGAAAATACCTTTAATTTTGATAAACTACAAAGTTTGAGAGCCAGGGGAGTGTGTTTGTTCAAATATCACGTAATAGCAAAGGAAAACACTGCATATTTCATGGAAACAACTGTACAAATGATGCCAATACAATTGTCAAAAAGTGGAATTCTTACGTGAAATGGACTATAGAGAGGTCGACCAGACCAATCACACTTTGCTGTACAGCCCGCGCATGTTCTTGATTATCTCCAAACATTTTTAATGTTATTATCAAAAAGTCTAATGTATGGTACACGAGAAACGACCTAGTGTTGCTACGGTTGTAGTCATTGATGAAAGCGTTCCCTACACTTTCATTATGGAGTCGTAATTATTTACGTACTTTTTTATGTACAATTTGGAAATATTGTATTTGAAACCCACCGTACTTGACATTTCATTTGACAAGTTGTTCCAAAGCACACATGTGCATGTAACACACACAATAGCTCAAAGTAGCTCATTTTCAGTGTCGACCAATTGAAATGCCTTGAGGATACAAAAACGTTATCAAAATACGATAAATGCATGGCTTAAGCGGTATGGAAAGGTACTATGTCGAACCGACGAATGAATACTCAGTCGTCAATAAAATCTGAACTATTCATCAAACTTCGATGGGAGTTTTTTGCCGAGTAAATATTTTATCAGCGGACGTTTATTTATATAGCACTATGCGGTAGTATGCTTTACTTTAGAGTAAAAAAATTAAAAAAAAACTGTTTTTAGAAAAATAAGGGCTTGAAACCACAAAATCTACAAAAATGGAAAACTGGATTTTTTAGAATTTTAAATATGATAAAGTCTAGGCCTCTATAATAACCGAATTTAAAACTCGAATTTTAGCATCCGTAAACCTCTCGTGCAGAAATTTTCGGAAAGTAAAATTATTTTCGAACCAAAGCGCGAGTATTTCTGAAATTATTATATAATAGCGACCTATATATTACAACATTAAAAATTATAAATTTACGGCTGTCCATTTTTGTAGATTTTGTGGTTCCAAGCCCTTATTTTTCTAAAACTAGTTTTTTAATCTTTTAATTCGAAAGTAAAACGTACAACCGCATAGTGCTATATAATAGACGTTCGCTGATAACACATTTACTCGCAAAATAATTTCGATGAGTAGTTTAGATTATATTGACGATTGGGTATCCAGTCATCCGCTCGACATTGTACCTTTCCAAACCCCTTAAAAGGTTTTCTTAAAAACCAGGCCATCCTAATTGTACATTCTAGTAATCGTTACCAACACAGTAACAAAAATTGTGTACTTTTACATTGGTCGTAAATAATAAATACAGCTGTATATTTTCGAAAAGATTTGTTTATTTAAATATATTAACTGTACATTTGGAAATAAAGTATTGTAAATTTTACAACAATTATTTAAAGTGTCACAAAAATTTCTTTGGCAAACAGTTTCCAAATAATTATCTGGAAAAACACGAAATATTTTGTAAAACGTGACAGACGTAAAAAGTATTTTGTTTCACATCAAACAATCCGCTCAAAAAAATATATCCCACTACCTCCCTTCCCCTAAGATATTTGGAAAAATTTGGCCACTTAAATGTACTGCGATATTCTTGCTGTAGTGGTTAAACTTATAAATGTTCAGACATTATTTTACAAGCCTTTTCTTATGTAAGTACGAAAATGTTTTACTGTGAGAGATCGGAATTAATTCAAGGGTTCGCTGACATGCGGGCTAGCAGAACGCACCTTCTGATTGGCTGCTCACTGACACAGTGGTACCACACGTTACACCATACCGCCTGAGTGTACTCTAGGAGGTATCAAATAAATTCAAAGGTCGATTGTAAAAATGACAAGAATTTACAGTTGTGCTTAAAAGAAAATGCGAAATTCCGTGTCCTTGTGGTTGGCACTGTGAAGGGCTGCACATTCTTACGCGTATTGAATGAAACACTGTAAATCAAAACTGGTTAACTATAACAGAATATCAGTGGTTTATTTGTTATTTAATTGGTTAAAATAGTGTCATGCGGAATCTGTGATAAACAGCTCGTAACAAGTGAATTTCACTATTTCTGATTTAGATTAAAGATAAATATTAACCACCGATTTGCACCGGGGCCACTGTGTGTTCATTCATGTAATCTCATCACAAACGTCCTACGTGTACTGTAACATCCACCATTTTATGTACGCTATATTATAAGCTTCCAGACACTAACGTGACGAAATAAGTTCATTTAGCTAAATAATTCCCATTCATTAAAAACACTAATTTATGGAGAATTTTGAAGTAGTCATAAACATAACATATTTAGTAAAATATTTATGTACGTAGTGTGATCTTTTAAGAGCAACAGTACAACGAACAGACAAATATTTTTCAAAGGGCAATAGTTGAGATTTGGCCAACTCCATTTACACGTTTTGTTGTTGTCAAAAATATTTTACGGCTTAATGAAGCAAAATTATTGTTATTTCAGATTTAACTGCCACGATAAATGAATTATAGGCTATTAAATAAAATCAACAAACATTTTAATTATTCTGGTGACGTTATGGATTTAGTTTGACCAAAGAGTCAATTTGTTTAATTATGTTGATGAGTGTACTAAGGTTGTTGCGGTAAAGTGAAGAGTTCTGGAAACCGTCCCACTGGAAAAATTATCGAAACAGAAATATTTCACTAGGTCTTAAGAAATTGGCATTTAAATAGGCCTACCGTGAAATATAGCCATTGTGTTTATTGCTTACACTTACCTGGTTGTATTTTAAGTGAATATACTGTAGTATGAGTGATACTACACAGAAAACTTACTAAATCATTACATTTAAAAACATGTATATCATTAAGACTCTATCTAGTATATGGGTATTACACATGTCTTTTTTTATATATATAAAAAATTGAATTTGGATTTTATTTGCAGGATAATATTTCTCCCACTATATAAAAACTTTACGGACAAATTGAAAACACAAAATTCTAAGAATTGTTTCCCCCTTGTTATCACCTTCAAATAAACACACGTTGTCGTAACTGAACCTGTACGTGGATGATATTTTCTCTGAGCAGACTGCTTGCTCAAACTAGTCTAGAAGGTCATCTTCAGAGCGCTATAGTTCAGATGAAAACCAGAGGAGCACGTGAGAAACATCTCCTGAGGCGGTCAAATATCTCAGCTCGCCAGTGTTTTGTCGGTGATGTGAGGCGTGACGTCTATCTGGCAGGGGTCAGACCGCGACGATCCAGGCAGTGTCATAGCAGGCACCCCCACCCCCTTCTCCAAACAACACTACCCCCCTTCCTCTCAGACATCGCACAACCCGTCTGGAGGGGTCCGTTTATCTCACCGCCCCTGGCTAACACCGCCGTCCAGTACAGGGTTGCCACGTCGACCACAAACTTCGTTAATGTGTTTACTGATACCTGGTTTGCCAACCTTCGAATTATGCTTCCAGGCCAAATATTAATTAGTTCTGAAGTGTTATGCGTCAATTTATTGAAATAATTAAGACATAATTTATCTGCAAGTTGTACATTTTTGTATTTTAATTATGTTCTAGCTACTTCTCGTGACATTGTTAGCGTTATTTTTTTATTGTTCTATGCGATAGTTTTGTAACTGTTTGTATTATCAATATATTATAAAAAACTTTTCTAAAAATTAAAATAATAATAATTAAAATATGAACCATTTTTATTAAAAGGTTTAGTTACTTAAAACTTTATGTAATAAATTATATTAATGCTGATAATAATATCAAAAGTGTTAAGTTAAGAATTTCTTAAAAATATTTTTAAAAATATTATAAAATTATACGTGGCGCACAATTATACTAAGGCTTATGAGTTAGAAAAGGCGGCTACGCCTTTATTTCAACACGTGTACAAAACAGTAAAAATAAATCATCCCCGAATTTAACACAACATAATACATTTGCAACAACGGGAAAGCTTACGTGTTTCATTACATAAAGACCAGACACCATTAAATTATACATTCTCTAGCATCATATGCATATCAGTGGTTATACCCTAGCGAGAAGCTCCAGAACTTGTAGGACGGAATTGAAATTTAAAATATTTTTTGAACGGCCAATAATGACCCTTAACACCATTTCGCACCATTAGGATTTTTCAAAAATTTTTGTTGAAAATAATTTTGTTACAAAATTATATTTTTTTACTGTAATCACATTTAACATTATTATCTGTATTAGTGTTACTGCTAATTAAATTCAAAGTATGTCTACTTAAAGTTTTTTAAATTAGTTTTTAAAAAATAGTTTGTGAAAATATGTTGAAATTTGAAATACATATTTTAGGAATTACTTAAAATAATTCGAAGTACTTGGACTAACGTTTACATACTCGAAGTGGCATTAAATTTCAAATTACACGAAGTCACAGGCAATAAATAGTTAAATTATAAAACAACTGTTAGTACCTAGGATACCTTAGTCAGGTCGGCACAGACAGTTACTGACATGTGATGTCACAGGCACAAAACTATGAGGAGACTGTGAGAACTCAGTATTTTCTTGAAGAGATTGTCGTGATGTTTGCAATGGATTATGGTCAAAATAATCATTTCCAGCATTCCTCCCTATTGGAAGAAACATTCAGTTTATTTTAAAACTGGAAGCTGTAGAAACTGTACTCAACAAATGTATTAACGTACATACACTTCCTAAAAAAGATTATTTGGCCGACATGACCAGCAGCTTGTGGCATAATTAAGTACAAAAACACATTAGAATTTTAAATTGTAGCTTGTAAAAAATCAACTGTGTTAGTAGAATTACACTACTGTGTATTGTAACCTTGTAAATGTAAGTAATGGCAACAATTGCTGCATAAAACTAATTTAATAATAATATTGATGTAAACTCTCACTTTTTCTCCCAATGAATAAACGTAAATTGTATTTGAAAAGTTTCATTTGTTTCTCAATCCAGGATCAATAATTTCAAACAATATTACATGTTTTGTACCTTTCACACAAGAGGTAACTAGCTTAAGACACTCAACAGTACAGAATTGTGATATATATAATACAATGCAGAATGTAACTGAAATTGAGGAGCTTGCTAGAAAAAAATACCTTAGTAATAAAATGGCATTATGAGATAATGGCACGAATGTGTTTTGGAGAAACTCGTTCTTGTTATATTTCACCGTCTAACTCGTATGATTTTCTCTTATTACCAATAATTAGTAGCTACTTACATTACACGAGTTTATAATATGTACTACACACAGAGTCAAAGATAAAACAGCAATTACTTATAGCACAGTGATACCAGTCCAGGGTCAAGACAAAAATTGATAAGTTGGTGAAGAATTGGAATATCGGTATGTCATACGGACATTATGGATCAAGAAAAACGGTTTGATGGAAGGAAGCCATTAGCTCACTGAAGCCTTTATTCCAGTCAACTCCTCAGTTCCCAGATAATTCGTGCGAAAACTGATTGAGTAAACGCTCCAGGTAAAAGGTATTGGCAACACACAAAACCGCAGTGGTTGGCTACTGAAGATCCGCGTCTTCCTACTGAATTTAGCCTTGGAATATTTCTAAGTACCTTAGGAATAACTGTTTGAGAAACTGGTGCAATTCGTATGCAAACATTTTTCAGAATAATGTTTAACGGCTTCATTTCACTGCTGAAAAAAGTCGACAGTATTTTCAAAATCGTTTATTTATAGGTGTAATAAAGATTATTGGCGAACCTCTGATACTAATTCATGTTTTTTGTTACAGTAAAGAATATTTTATAGATAGTAAAAAACTAATAGAATATTTTATGAATGGTAAAAATAATCATTCAAATGTGATATGAAATGATTTTTACTCGGCGCAAATTAGTTTGAAGAGGCAAGGTAAATCTGAGATTTGAACAATTTTTGCAATGAGGAGTTATCTTCTATTTTCAATCTTCTTCTGTATATATAAAAATCAATTGTTGTTCGTTTGTCTCGCTAAAACTCGAGAACGGCTGGGTCGATTTAGCTGATTTTGGTTTTGAAATGTTTGTCGTAGTCCAGGGAAGGTTTAAACAGTGAGAAAATATGAAAAAATTGCGAGGAAGATAGTAAAAAAAAACGATATTTTAATATTTTGATGGTTGTCATTGTTGGCTTGTTCCACGTATTTATATAAATCCGTGGTGCGTTCAGAAATGTTTATTATTGTTGTTTGGATTTTAAATAAAACGCTTGACCATCCTAACACTTGATGACTGAAGTACCAATCTTGTGTACAAAGAGGTTTTTCAATTAAAGTAAATAATAACAGTTACGAATAATAGTCGCGAGCAAAGCCGCGGGGGGCTGCTAGTTACGAATAAAATATACACCAACGATAATGACAATGTCTTGTAAAATCAGAAAATGTAGAAACAATTAGCGGCTAGAAACCTTTCTATTTATGATGTAAAACAAATTATTCATAATGTTTGGTTTATAAATATTATGTACTGTTGCTGAAATTAAGATATTTTAGTTAGTACTTACCATCTAGGTCTTTAGCGCTGGTGAGGGGTAACATGCGGCGAGTATGGAGCAGCGCCGGAATGATGGAGCGATGGAAACAGGAGATCCCCGAGAAAACCCGCCGAACATCTGCATCGTCCGGCACGATTACCACATGCGGAAATAAGAAGTTTGACTGCACCGGGGATTGAACCCAGATCGTATTAATGGGAGGCGTGTGGTCCGACAACTACAGTACTGCGACTGCATCGCAGATGTGTTGAGAAGAAACTTACTTTATCAGTGATTGCTCGTTGAACCACAAGGCTTGAAGTCAGGTAGGCAGTGCTCTTTACAAGATTTGAGTTTGTGATGCTTTAGATTTATTATCCTCAATGGCAGTCTTCTAACATATCTACGACACGGGAACGGTCCGAAACTTTCAGACATTGCATGCGTTGATGGCGCATGTGTTCTCATCTTCCTTTTGGTATGTTCCTTTCTACATCTGTACCAGTGTCCAGTGATTTTACGTAGAATATTTAAAATTCTTTTAGCCAACACAAAGGCGGGAAATAATAACGGCGGAGAACCGTCTTCGACTTTGCGAAATAAATGGTTCGAAAGGGTATTTGCAATGCAAAACGAGCGGCGACTGATTGCCCTCCGTCTATCTCCACTGGGGACATTTTAAGTATTCGCCGACTCAATTGGATTACCGCTAGACGTAATTTCCTTCCGTCTGCCCGCACTGGGAGGCCAAAGAAGTGCACGGTAATCGCATTTACATTTTATTTTAATTTATAATAACCTTTTTGGCTCATCGTAGCCGCTCGCCGTGTGCGGAAAGATGCCTCGAGTCTCCAAGTGAGCTTCAGCCCTGGAGACCAATTACTGTCTGCCTCAACTTCCATGGCAGCTTCCTTACTGTTCAACGATGGAGACCTCGATGGACCTTTGACCCGACATACACAACCAGTAGAATGGCTAAGAGCGCATAAGCGGGACTTAAGTCTGCCGCCTGACGAAGGTTGTGTTTGTGTGTGTCAGTTCTACGACCTAGTCAGTTGACAGATATTTTTCCTCTCCCAACCACGCTGGGGGTTGGGCGGGGCGATGACGTATGTTGGATGCCATGACCAATGGGGAGGTTGTTTTCATTTTTTTATTTTGTGGTGCGCGTGCACGCACATTGTTTATGGACAACAATAACAATAAAATACAGTTCCCTCACCTAACCAAAAAAACGTCATTCTATTTACCGAACAGCGTGTTCTTGCATTTAAACTAACTTTAACCTAAAGTAACCTAAACAAACTGTCACGGGTGGAAGGTGGGCTGAGAGGTTTGTGAAGGGAGTAGGGGGAAGCGTATGGGAAACGTTAGGAGAAAGGAAGAGGTCGCAGAAGTGACCACCTCCGTCTGTGGCGCTGCAAGCGACGCTGGCCGGCGCGAGTATTCTGATATCGCCTTAAGGGCGCGGGCTACCGCAATTTTCATCACCATTTTTTAATTTTTTATTCGTACCAGATATTTTTTTTTCTTATTTTAGACACAAAATGTGACTAAATTTGGCTCTTATGAAATTTTTTTTATCTCTCGTAGTTTTCGCGTAATGGCTTGCTAAAGTCATATTTTGCATGTTTCCGTTTTAACGACTACACTTAAACCAACTGATATACCAAACTCAAAAAAATCACGGTGGATAAAGTCATTCCAGGCTACAATGACATGCTCATAAAATTGAAGAATAAAAATTATTTGAATTTAAAAAAGAATGCTGAAACTGAAAATAAAAATTTTTATTCTTTAATTTCATGAGCATATGATTGTAGCCAGCAATGTTTTTATCCACTGTGAATTTTTTGAGTTTGGTATATCAGTTGGTTTTAGTGTAGTTAAAACGGAAACGTGCAAAATATGACTTTAACAAGCCATTGCGCAAAAACTATGAGAGATAAAAAAATTTCATAAGAGCCAAATTTAGTCCTACTTTGTGTCTAAAACAAGAAAAAAAATTCTGGTACAAATAAAAAATAAAATAATAATGATGAAAATTGCGGTAGACCGCGCCCTTAACGCTCAAAGTTGTAAACGCACGCACAGTGTTCTCGCGGTAACGCTTCATCTATGGGACTCTAAGCGCTTACCCCATCATTTTATTGCACCCGTTACTGTAGCAAAGTCCAATGTAGTTATGTACCTCAACCCCGAATGAATCTTGAGAAATAACAGTCTAAATAACCCGATTTTAGCCAAGTTTGTGGGTTTTAAAATAATGATTCCAGTGTGCGTGGTGTCTTAAAAGTCATACACACACGTAGTTGGAAGTATATTTTCTTTTCGTAGATAAGCATTGTGGACGCACATTTTCTGGCCTGTGAGAGAGAAGGAGTTAATCCGAACACGCTGCAGGCAGGCGGACGTTTTAGCGGGATGCGTCACTGTTTACGCATAAATTGTTCATTTCCTTATGTCAACTGAAGAGTATTACTGATAATGTCCTTTAAAGAAGCTTTGTATTTGAACATGAACTGCGAGTGTTTCGGCATAACTGTTAGTAGTTATATGAATTTCATCAAACGGTTAATGAGAACAATTATCATACATTTTGTTCCCAACGTATGGGATCGAACAGTTGTCACATTTGAACTGAATCCAGAAGGTCAGTCTTCCATCTGAAGTAGATGTGTATTTATCGTCACTTCACGTGTTCATCTACACAACCTTCACTGTGGTTGTACGCCCCTACTGTTGTCAATATATTGTTGATAAGAGAGGGGGGTGCCACACTCGTTGTTCTTTATTTAGGTCTGGCTGCCTGTACCTGCGAGCTATTTAAACATTTACATTCCACCCCATATACTGGTTGGCCATAGTTAGTTATGGTTTCCATTTTAGGTCCATAAATGCTGTCGTGCCTAGTCCCTTTGTTTTATTGCGGGTTTTTACCGACCCAACAACACTGCAATTGCTTACGTTATTTGTTAACTTTTCAGTTTTCCGTGCAACCCCATCCATAAAACTCATTAAAGTTTAACTTATATGCTCGTATTTCCTTTCCCTATTTGTGGCCGCGTATACTGTAAACTATGCTGTATGTGATGTATAATATTGTATAATACGTATGCTGTGCACTATGTACTCTATGTTGTAAATTATGTCTGCAGTACACAATGCAAGCTAAATGTTATGTATGTCTGCTGTAGTCTACGCATGCTGTATATTATGTCTGCTGTACACTATGTATACTCAATATATATGTTGTATACTATGACAACAGGTTTTGCCTAGGGCTGGTTTTATTAAAGTCCAAGAACCAGGAGATTTCCAGTAATGTTTTTAGCGTAACTAAGTGTTATGCTCTCCTTAATATTACAAACCCCTGTCACACATTACGCTGAATATTTTAATCTCTAATTTAACAATTATTAGAAAATATATTAAAGGGATGTCTAACTTTCTTAAACTTTCAGTAAGTAAATTATATTTCAGTCATTAAAATAAAATGAGACTTTTCTGCATAGACGTGATTAACTAGTCACTGTATGTTTAATGTAGTATAATTTGAATTATGTAGTCAAACTAACGGTTGTGTTTAGTTACACTCCTGACTAATTTCATGACACCAAATTTTTAACATTTCAAAAACATTAACTTATTCGAGCATCAACAGCTGTTTGTATTATTCCTTATTATCTGTCGTTAATTTGTGATATGATTTATTTGTTCGTGATTTCGCTGCTTTGTGACCTTGCTTATGTTCAACAATGGATTCAGTCCAAGTTAAGCCGACAAAATATACTCTACAAGATGCCTTGAAAGCTCTAGCCTCTTAGGTCACTGACCTCTCTCAATTCTCTTGTCTGTATGCATAAATTATTCAAATAGCAGAAGGTAGTTATTCCAGCAGCGAGGCTGCTATTAAGGTTTGAAGACTTCGTCGCTCGAGACAAGTGCCTGCGAGCAATTCCGAGAAGCGCAGAGGGAGAGAGAGACATACGGCGTCGCTTGACGTCGAGAGCATTGACGGTTGACGCTGGGCGAGGGCGAGGGGAAGGGACAAGATGTACGACGGTACGAACGCCACCTGACGAACAGCCAAGTGGTTCCCAGCGAGTGCCTCCATTTCATAAGGGCGGTAACCCTGGAGCAGGACCACCACCTTCCCCTAACCTGCCTTTAGTACCACCACCTCGCTCGTTCCTAGCCCTTCCTCCGCCATGACGGCGCCCTCAATATGCTACCACCGCGAGCAGCAAATTGATAACTTGCGCCGGAAGAGCAGAGGAGGATAATAACGCTGTTGCACTTGGCATCGTATGGCAGTTACGTGACGCTCGCAGCTTATGTGGAAACTTCTAGAGCTGCTCGCGGTTAACTGAGGATTTCCAAAGGTGGCCGCCAGGGGCGTAGCCAGAGAGGAGGATATAGGGATATATTCATCCCTCCCCCCTGCAAAAAAAATATAAATTTTCTCACTTTAGGTACAAAAACTGCTTAAGATGCGTCATTTTGCACATTCAAATAGAACAATTTCCGGGGGAAGGCCCCGGGCCAAAACTTTCATGACGTGTGAAAGGTCTCCCTTTAGTATGTTATGGAAATTCGCAAGTTGGTATCCCTAGTATCCCCCTCCCCAACAAAATTCCTGGCTACGCCCCTGCGCCAGGCCGTGCAACGTGACAGTGTGCAAAACTTAGGCCGTTACAATATTATTTGAAAACTACTCAGCATGCGTCAGTTATAATTGCTAAGGAATAGCAAAGGCAGGTTTTATAAGAACATAGGCAGAGAGTCTTGTAATATATATTGACGCAAGGCGAAGAAAGAAGCAGAGATACCCCGTGTGTTGCTTTACCTCCGTAACTAAGGATGCAACATGGGTGTAGGCAGCGCTGACTTTCGCTCCACACAACCTACTTTGTGATAGCATTCAAAGTACTAGGAATATGAAAGTATTTTTGGACACACGCCATTGCTGGTAAAT
>PNEQ01106524.1:0-11399 GCA_003012365.1 Medauroidea extradentata
TATATATATATATATATATATATATATATATATATATATATATATATATATATATATATATATATATATATATATATATATATATATGACCTCAAAAGCAATGTTCCACAAATGTGTGGTTAAATTAACTATTTTTAATTAAAACTGTAAAAGGTGCTAAGACACATTATGATTCTTAAGTGCTTGTTAACAAATTTCATAAAACTGAAAAATAAAAATATGTTCACTGAATCTTTTTTTCTCCTGCACCACTCTCATATATAGTCTTTGACACACTTTAATGAGAATAAGGATAAAGAAGTGTTACCACATTTCTCTTCCAACTCCCCTGTTCAGCACATTCCATCATAGATTTAGGATTAATAATCTGTTATGTGGATATATACATTGCTCTGGCTTTTCGTACTTATTTAAATGGGGTTCAGGAAGACACGTGACAAGGCCCCACCAAGCAGTGAGCAGAGTGAAGAAGTTTTGGTCAGCGCTTAGCATCGAGGTCTTTAGCACTGGTGAGGGGTGACAGGTGAGTATGGAGCAGTGCCGGAATATAAGGGAGGGGAAACGGGAGATCCCCGAGAAAACCCTCCAACCAGCAGCATCGTCCGGCATGATTCCCACATGCGAAAATCCGGGGACCGACCCCGCCAGGAATCGAACCCAGATCGCCTTGGTGGGAGGCGAGAGGTCTGCCCTCTCGGCCAGCCTGCAGAGCTTTGACCGGCACCATACAAGATTACTCGGCAACTGCTCAACACGCATGAATGATGTCGGCTTAGAAAAAACATCCAAAGTACGAACACATGTGTATACCCATTTCAGATTCACCAGTACTCGTTAAAGCAAATTTTCTAGTGGTTAAATACTGCAGTCTGTTCTAAGTATACTAATCTTGGTGCAAAAGGTATATGTGTGTACAATACACCTTTAACTTCAATATTACAATATATCATAAAATGATAGGTTCACCACTGAAAGTCTCATACGGGTGTGTTGTCCGCGAGAAGACTGCACATCGGTTCAGTGACTTACGCCTAGAGGCTAGAAGTAGGCGTGATGTGCATGCTGTGTTCCTCATCACCTCTGCACTTCTAGGCCTCGAACACGCAAAATATGTCCACCCAGACAGCCATATGTTAAGCACGTTTTAATTATACTCGACCCCTCCTTCAACAATTTTAAACTTATCTTTAAGGTCTGCTTCATAGAGTATACATTTTGTCATTTACGGTTATGTTAAACACTCATGATATGATTCTGTAAGACGAATGTCTTTAATTTTTATTTTTCTGTTAATTTTAACGAGTAAGGGAATACATTTGGGATGTCCAAAGCTTGATTCCCCATCCAGAATAAAACTAACAAGGAGACTTGTTGCATTATCATTCTGAGTTTGTACAAAAAATATAAATAAATATGGCTTTATTTTCAACAAAGGAAAAAAAAAAACAGAAATTGTATCTGCAGGGGTGCCCGTCCCCCCCAAAACCCAATATGCAAACCCCCCCCCCCCCAACACTTGTACAATCATGAAAACATATTTCATTTATGATTAAACATTTTACTCTTGAAAAAAAAAAAAAAAATCCCCCCCTCGTCACGAAAAAAAATTCTAAATGCGCAACTTGCACAATGATCCTCCCTTGTATGCACCCCTGGGTATCTGCACCATTGCCACTTTCATTTGTGAAGTTATTTTTTTTTTTTTTTTTTTTTGGAAACGTCCAAATATTTAGTTTTTATTTTTTGCATTTTTGAAATTCTGATAAGAAAAAGTGTAAACCTACGAATACAGGTACCACAAATTCTGTTTACAGTACGGGCACTGTGATTTTGTTGTTATGTATAATTAATTATGATTCAATCAGAGGGGCAAATTTTTCATGTAGGGCCTATTCATAATTTGCCTGGCTGATTGCAACCTAATTTATACACATTATATACATTTACGGCTTAATCGCCATGTCTGTGCTGCAGTGCAAAGTAAAATAAAATTAATTTGCTGTAGTCACAGATTTCACATTTTTCTTCAAAGAATTTCAAAATAGCAAAAAATAATAAAATTCAACATTTAGGGGGGGGGAGGGGGCTGAAATCACCAAGTGGTGTTGATGTATGTGAAATTTCACAAATGGGGCAAGATCGCTGTCGTTGCATCAACTGCACAAATGTGTGTCAATGTTGTGGATACCATTTCTGTTTTTTTGTTCCTAGTTGAAAATAAAGACATATTTGATGTTTTTGTACAAACTCACAATAACAGCACAACAAAAAATCTCATTAGTTTTGTTCTGGATAGAGAATTAAACCCTAGACACCCCGAATATAACCCCTACTCATTAAAAATAACAGAAACAAAATACAAAAGACATTTATTTAAAACAAATATTCACAGAAATTTCTCTCAGTTTAACATTTTTCTCTATTACGTTACGTACAAATGCTAGGATTCTCATATAGCTAATGAAATAAGTTGTTTTGTAGGCCCCACAGTAAGTTTTGTGAATAATATTTGTTAATTTTACCATTTTTATGAAAAAGAAATTTGTAAACAACATCGTCACACAAAAATTTAGACCGTGATAAATTTGCATTTGGCTGCATGTCTCAAACCTCATCTATTTACTCCACAACAATTCCAATATTTAATTACTTTATTTTTTGATTTTAAGTAATTCTGAGGAGAAACAATATGAAATTTGCTATGACAGTGTGAATTCTATTTACCTTGCGCTACAGTACGAGCATCGTAGTCGAACTTTTAACACATATTTAAGCCACAATCAGTCCATCAAATTAAGACAAAAGACAGTTCCTGCCCGCCTCTCTAATAGAAACTTCACCCCTCCACTAATAAAGAAACCTGGACCATCCTCTATTTCCAGTAGCCAATAATTTTCAATGCACGTAACTACTGAGTGGTAACACTCCTATTATGTTGAAAGGGTTTTCACAGTGTCTATGCCGGTTTTTCCCTCACTCTTCTTAGTTATAGGTTAAGCTATAGATACACTCAATTGCAGCCATGACTGCCCAATCCCTCTCTGCCGCAGTGCATGCCCCCTTGCATGAAATATCTCCCTTGTAGGCGTATGGGGCTCAGCCCTGAGACACACACAGGTCCCGTTCCTCCCCCGGACCTCCACCATAACACAGTAGATTGGTGTATGTTAGGAAAAAAAAACAAAGAATATTTAAAAAATTGCTGGACTGATTGGAGCCTAAATATTGGTTAAAAGTTTAACTGTGATGCTTGTACCATAGCGCACGGTAAACATAATTGATGCTGTAATAGCAAATTTTACTTTTTCTTCTCAGAATTTCGAAAAGGGAAAAAATAAAATAATCTAACAATTTGACTAATGCGGAGCCTTAAGAGTGCGTGGTAGATAAATAAACGCTGAAAACATTAATTGGTTCCTACGCTTTTTTCAAAGCCAATATGGATAAAATACTCAATGACAATCCTAGATAATGGTATTTGCCAACTTTATGAGTAAATATTTATGCAGAATTACTAATTTGTTACGTCGTGATCTCTTGCGCCGCAGTTAAATGAACGAGGTTCCGGCATCAGAGATTGTACCTTAGAAGTTCGTAACACTGGAAACAATTTTATTTAAAACGTTGGCTTAAACTATTGTCTAGGATTGCTATTGTTTAATTTTCGCAAATTGGCTTTAAGAAACCTATAGTTATAGATTAATGCTTTTAGCGTTGAATTATGTACCATGCCCTCTTACATCGCACCGATACGAATGTCACCACCGACCATGAGCGCACAAAGGAGGGGTTGCACTTGGGGCACATGCCACCCTCCCCCAAAGGGGCCAAGATTTAATATTTTACTTCAAATTAGGTGTACTACACGTGCATGTGTGTTGAGAGGTTATTTAAAACAAAGTGTGTTCACATGTACACTGCGCGCCAGCTTAGATGGCGAGTGGCAGCTACTGAGTGAAGGGCCCATTCAAGGAATGCAAGCAGCAGGCCACTGCAAGAACACCTAGTAGCCTATAAATACCGGAATGAAATCGACCTATGTATAATAGCCATTCGAATTTAAAACGGTAGTTATATTGTATGCAACACATTCCAGCTCGTTACCCGCCAACTTACATGGCGCATGCTGTACCTGAACATACTACCACTATACTGTGATGTATAACGGCTTTGTCGAGATCTTCCTGTAGTTTGCAGAATCTGTTATTTGTTAGACCTCATGCCCTCTCAAAGCCAAAATCATGGATGTGCCCCTGCCACCAGCTCCAGGCTAAAGGACAGGCAATGTCATCTACTGTTTTCTGCTCAGCTCTTACGTTATAGGCCTATTGTAGAAAAGGTGTGGTGACATACACCTATCCTGTCTTTCATTACGTTACGTAGGCCTATCGCATGTGATGTTTTACAATTCAAAATTTACAAATTTCACACCACTACTGTGTAGCTAGTACAATAATGTCCAACACATGATCAAATGTACGGTTCGTTAGGTTGCCACAACCAAATGACTAGCCATAATAAAAACTAACCTGTGCATTTTCCTTTCAGTTTTCAATTAACATAACTCTTTTGATAAGATATAGTCTGACATTCTTTAATATACCTAGGCTAAGTTATGTATGAGTAACCAGTTTCAACTAAACAAACATTTTAAAACTAAGAAAACATTCAGATTTACTTTCATAAGCCCCTTCTTTTCCGAGGACCTGATTAATGTCAGAGTTTCTAGCTTTGTCAATGTTTGTCTGACACATACCTCTATTTCATTCTTTTTTTTTAAATACCTATGCATACGGTACTAACATATTGCATTTCATTTAGGATTTGATAATGTTGTATGTTTTTTACACTCTAACTGAAACACTTCACTGTTGCTGAAGGCATTAAAAGGTGTATTGACAAATTCATACATTCTGACTACGTTACTGATTACAGGTAGAGGTAGCTTGAGTATTACAGTATTCACAGAATTGTGCCCTCCCCAAATGTCCATTCTAGTTGCGCCTATGGACAAGAGGTGAAAATAGCTACATTTTACAAAATAATTTGTTACAAAACAAATTTTCATATTTTAATACCTACTTTTCTGTGTTATGTGTGCTTTAATGTACATGTTCTACTTCTACAAATAAAACATAACTTATAAATTAAATGCTTAAAACTACAAACAAGCTGAAAAATGCTTCATTACATTTTTGCTAACATTTTTTTGGAAATTTGCGGTTATGGTGCAAACATACGGCAACGTTTTAATTATTTTAAATTAAAGATCACATAACTTCCAAATAATTTCGTCGCATCCATACGACAGTGGAAAACCAGTCTTACGTATGGGGTTGAACAAATACTCAAATCGTTTGCAAATCAACATGTCACATGCATACTAACAAGCAAAGTCTACGAGCAAATATATTTGTTAGAATTTCGCTTAGAAGTATGGATAAAAAATAGGAAATTGTAGCCATGTACCACAGAACAGAATGCCGTCCTACTTTAGAGACTACCTACCCTACAGAAATATCGACGGCTGCAGCGATAAATATCTGTCAACGGTTCCGCTCCATTCTGCACAGCTGAGTTTTTTGTGACTTGGGCAACATTCGCAAACAATAGTTATTGCTGCGGCCAAGTGAGGTGACGAACTGGCGCAATCGATTTTCGGGTCAGCGGGATTTCTATTTCGTTGCTAGCGGCTTTGAAACAGAAACAGGAATCTTCTAACAAAAAAATAACTTCCGCCGCAGACTACTAGCGCTATCACGTGCTGCCATCTACCTGTCAAACATTCAAAACGTTCTGTTAGTACTGTGCTGCTATCTAACGTCGATAAAAGTAAGCATTCAATTAAAATGTTTTCGTGAACAGTGCTGCCACCAGTCACGTTTTCTCCGTACCACGGCCGTGCTCTGTACTTTCTACAATAACACCTCGTACAACTTCTTGCAACTTAAAAATTTTCTAACCGGGAATGTTGTGGTTGCTACTTTAACGATGACGTGATGAATGTAATTACAGTAGTAGGTACCTACACACTCCAACTCCAACCTTCGAGTAAGATGGACAATGAGTTCAGCAAAATTGGCGGTTTCCGAATTCGTAGGATTAACGGATCCTTGAATCCTCGCAGCCTTCACAGCAATGCATCCTTTGCTGCGAGGGTGCATTTGTGAATAAACATACCTTCCGAATTACGAATTCAAACAAATGACTATCGCTAGGGCGTAAGGATGCTTGCCACGCATCCTTGAGCCAAGGATGTGTGGAAGGGTGCATATTGGATCCTCGGTAGAATTCGGACACGAATAAAAAATGGCCGCATCCTTCATGATGTACTTTTCAAGGATGCGAGGGTGCAAAGGATCCTTCAAGGCACTATTCGGAAACAGCCAAAGTATTTAAAATTGCAAGGATGGCACAATGAACTGAACAATTTTCTAAGGAAATAGAAACAATCTGAATATTGTAAAAAAAAAAGTCCGAAACTGTTGATCCAATTTTAAAACAGTGACGTACGGAAACCACTAGTAGTCAGTTTGGGTTCAGGAAAAAATTTTCAGTAGAAAATGCTGCAGTAAAATTAACTAATTAAATTACTAATTAAAAAATTTTAAAAATTAAATATCTAATTAAAATTAAATAAAATTATTAAATATTTTTTACGATCTTACAAAGGCTTTTGACTGTGTTAATCACGAAATACTTTTAAAGAAACATGAATACTATGGAGTAAGAAACAATTTTAATTACTTATTAGAATCATTTTTTTTAAATTTATTTGTTTTCCTCCATATTCTCCAGTATATACTGGAAGGGAGTTGGCAAAAAGGTGCCTTCTTGAACATTATAAAGCTTTATAATGCCTTGCCCCAAAGTTATAAAAACTTGAGCAATAGCAATAAAAAGCTAATTTAGGAGTGAACTGAAGAAAACTTCGACCACCCACTATTTATATACTATAGAATCGTTAATATTTAGAATTATATAAATCTCCCTCATCCATTTGGTAGTATTGCAAATAGGCGTATATATGTAAATCGGTGACTTAAACAGCTGATGAGAAATATATTTTGTGTTTTGTTTAAAATATCCCGCATATTAATGTTATGACATTTTGTGATGTTAATTGCATATTGTATTATTTTTATATTGCCTGTCCATATATATTGATGACGTGCTCCATATCTCAGCCTTTCAAGGCACTGTTAGAGATTTACGGAGTGAATATAAATAAATAAATATATAAAATACGTAGAGACCGGAAACATTTACGGGATCACTGACATTCATGCTAGCCTCCAAGAATATATGTAAACTCACACAAACAACAAGTGTTCGTTAGCTACGTTAGGTATTAGCAACGACTCACTGACACGGTGATACGGACCTGCACTGAGTTAAATTTTAATATTATAGCTTGTGCCTAGAAGAAAACACGAATTTTTCAGGTCCATAAATAGGCTATACTTCGTAATTCTTTAATTTGTCTTGGTAAAGAATTATAAATATTTACCAAAGTCAAGAAATGTCCTTTCTGGAAAAACCGTTCGTGCCACTGGAGGTAAATTGATATTATTATTATTTTGTATTATAGTTGTCTATTGTACTAATTCCATCTCATTAACTGTTACTGGTGAATTTCACTGTACCTAGTATATACTTGTAGTTAAACCATACACAGAATATTGAGCATTATTGCAATAAAACAAAAGGGCAGTTCCTCCTGGAATTCACAAATTCACTCGGGTAAGAACAATTTAAATAATACACAATCTTACAGCAAACTTTTAGATCTTACATTTTCAAACACGAATCTTGTTAGTGAAGATATCGCGCACCCAGCACTTAAAATCACAGTTGAACATAATGTACTGTACATAAATCAAAATCACCCGAGTGTAATATCACATCACAAGAGACTACAGAGGACAATATGTTCCAAGTATTTACTGCTCTATCTGGTGTACCACAGGGTGGCGTGGAACTTGATCGCCTCATTTCATTCGTTCTGTGAATTCTTTTACAAAGAAATATATAAATTTACGTATAATATCACCAACTTACATCTTAAAATAACAATAAAGTATACTACGATACAAATCAAAGAATTGATAATAAATTAATCATTTTTCTGCCCTTATAATGAAAGAGTATTATATGTAACCCCACGGTTTACCTGATGATTTATTGTTTAATGTCTTTATTAATGATATAACTGTTATTCTTCATAATTCTGAGGCTCTCCTGTATGCAAGTTATTTAAAGATTTACCGCACTATATGTACAATAAATGACTGCGTACTTCTACAGAATGATATAAACGCTATTACCAACTGGCGTCTACTGAATGGTATGAAATGAAATGAGGATAAAATACAAATTTTACATTTTCTCGTGAAACATACACCATTGAATTCAAGTACATTATAAATAGTAAATTAATTTAAAAACTCGGTGTTTGCGTGATGTCGGTGAGTTATTAGAATCAAAATTATATTTTCACCGTCACATTGACAATATTATAGCAGAAACAAATAAAACATTTGATTTTATCAAAATTTGACATTCACTGCAACTAGCTTTGATTCTATGCTATGGGGTCTATGTCTTTACTATGCTTTAGTCCGAGCAAAACTAGAATTTGGTTCTGTTGTTTGGAATTCAATAACTAATACAGACTCCAACTGAATTGAAATTATACAAAAAACCACTTTAATAAATACCTTAACAAATAATCTGAAGATTTCGAATACGAACAAACTACTAAGATACTTAACACACAGACTCTAAAACAACGAAGAAAAGCTATTTATGCTGTGTTAGTTTCCAACTGTGTTTTGGCAAAGTATTACAGCTCCGAAAATTTAAACAAAACTGGGCTCAGAGCCTTTCATGTACTCTCAGAGATCACCTTCTCTTCTTGTAACAAATAGCAGAATGTGTGATTTAACTAGAAGGTGTGTCAGTCATTGTAAATGAGGTACTAACACAAAATGAACCTTTCAGAAAAAAAAAATACCATTCAATATTGTTTTAGCTACTGTCCTTTTATTTTTATTTCATGTAAACTCTGCAATTAATTATTAAAATATAAGTGCTGAGTCTTGTATTTTCTCAGACACTTTTCACAGTAGATTAATTTACTGTTACGATGTTCCATTTATTCTCTGTGTGTATATTATGTATGTGTGCGTATGCTCTGAATGGTCAGACCATTCGCCTCCCACCAATGCGATGTGGGAATCGTGTCGGACGATGCCGTTGGTCCGCGGGCCTTCTCGGCGCTGCTCCATACTCACCTCATGTAACACACCCCCCCCCCCCCAGCGCTAGAGACCTCACTGTTAAGCGCTGACCAAAATCTCTCACTCACTACAAATCTTTTAGTGGTCTTTCATAGGTAACAAAAAAAAAAAAAAAACTTAGGCTACTACAAACTCGAAGAAGTGAAATTGGTCTACAATTTACGGTATTATATCGATGACCCAGTTCAAAAGGGAAACAACTCAAAAAATGGCATTTTTGAGTTTGGCTACCAACACACAGGCAGGAGTGCAATCAATATACTCAGTTGAAAAGAAAAACAACACGTGAATACACTTGTTTTAATAACATGGCATTTTTTCTGATTGCCAGTTAAGAGCTATAAAATGCATTTAATTTATTTTTAAGTGTGATAAATTCAGAAAGGCAGACTATAAACATTGTTAACACCTTAAATAGTTACCTCTATACTTTTGCTTCAAATAAACACCAACCAAATATGTTAATCAACAGTTTTTCGGCAAAACGGAAATCTTTCTATCTGCATTTTACTCACAACTGGGAATTTTGAGTTGTTTCCCTTTTGAACTAGGCCATCGATTCATCCGTCTTAAAAAGAAGTTTCACAATAGCAGTTCTTAATCTGTCTGGGACTATACCGTAGTTGCCATACAATTTAATGGGTGAGATGAAAAGGGAAAAATATTCCATATTTTACCGAAAATTAATTCATATAGCAAAGTTGTACATACTTTATATGTAGCTTCATTGATTGAGATAAAGGTAAAAAGGTTTCTATACACCGCTATAGAACTTTGAATTTTGAAGTTAGATGTAAAAAGAGATAATTTCTTTCTTAACCTCAGCGTTTCGGCGTGATTAGTTATTCGCCGCGAGAGTCGCTGAAGTAGTGTTTCTTTTGTTTATGTAGTCTACAGTGTTGTAAATATACAAGATGTGGCATTGTAAATGTGAGGTTAATACAGTGTAGGTATTGTAACATTAAACATACTAGCCTATTATAGTAATTAACAGCAGTTATATTATGGAAACACGTGTGTAAATTATTGTTTCATCGAGTTTCAGAAGTCCCTCGACTGAATGAGATCAAAAAGGAAAACATTAATTCGAATTTTACTGCATATAACTTTCCGTACATAAAATGTAGTATGCTTTTCAGGTAATGTTCCATTTCCCTAAATCCTGAAAAATAAATGTCTAATTGTAAGTTTTCCTATTCAACCTACAGTTTAGTGTCAAAACAGTTATTCCTGTTTTCCCGAAAGTTTGCTAAAGTGGAATCTTGTCCTCCTTCATTTCATCCATTCAATTACAAACATAATTCAGATAATAAACAACTAAATTAGAACACTTTTAATTACACACTGGGCATGCCATCAAGAGATAAATTCTGTTTGAAAGGTTTAATAATACCTTCCGTTTCATAAACTGAAGTTTAATAAATTTGTATGTAAGGTTCCTACTAATTTTAATTTTAAGCTCGCTGATATTCATCAACTTCGTTACTATCTAATATTTAATCTTTTAATAGCTAATCTACAAACGAGATAAAATATTTATCAAACTCTTCCTCAACAATTTCAGGTTGTCTAGATTTCAAGGTTAATTGATTAGTGATAGAAGAATTAAATTCCTTTGTAATGCTATTTTCCAGGTCGTTTTTATTTTATTCCTATATTTTGTAATTACTTATCAACTTTCTTCCGCACCAAATTTTCGCATTTGGGAATCGTGCCTGCCGGATGATGTCTCTAGTCGGTGGGTTTCTCCGAGATCTCCCGTTTCCCCCGCCCCTTCATTCTGGCACTGCTCCATACTCATCTTATGTCACCCCTCTCCAGTGCTAAAAAACCTAATTGGTAAGTGCTTACCAAAATCTCTCACTCACTTTAAAACAGAAGTTATTGTCCTAAATCGATAATTAAAACATATCATCATGTCTGCCGCTTCAGCAATAATTATTTTCTTGTTCCTAAATAGGAGATATCGAAAAACTGTCTCACAGTTTTGTTAAAAATTGTTTTTACTATGAAGTGTAATTTTTTGTAGAGAAATAATCATATATATTTGGCTAGTTAGTTAATTTATGAAATTTTCCTTAGTTACATAATTAGCTG